>OX465096.1:35185225-35379219 GCA_949987625.1 Chalcis sispes | reverse complement strand
ACTAACAAAATGAAAATTAAATCTAAATAAAAGGAAGTAGATAGCGAATTAATCAATATAAAATCAAGTACAAGGAAAAAACTCCAATTAAAAAGGATAAATAAATTAATAACAAATCAAAAAGTGCAATAAAAAAGGTACAATAAAAATAATGATGCAAAATAAAATTTGAGCAATAAATTGTGAAAATCAAACAAACGGAAGAAGATAAACAACAAGTAAATAAAAGGAATTAAATAAGTAAAAGCAAATTAAATAAGATAAACGAATGACTAGATAAAACAGCATAAACATAATTCTGAAAAAAAAGGTTTCTTTGTTTACGAAAAATATGATACAAACAAAATTATTTTTAGAAAATATATAATAATATATCGATACAATGAAGTGAAATAAATTAATAAACTAACGAATAAATAAGAAGTAAAGAGGAAAAATAAATAATAAATAAATTTTACGAAGTCAATCTAAAGAACAATAATAAATAAAAAAAATTAATCGAATTAGCAAAGTGCAAGTCGTGGAAATAAATAAAGAAATTAAATAATGAATAAATAAAAAAAATTATAAAGACAACCTGGAAATAAATTAAATATAAAAGGCTAAACTAGTGAATTGTGAAAAATATACAAGTGAATAAAGTAAAATAAAGAAAAACAAGTGCACTATTAGAGTAAAATAATAAATAATAAATAAAGTGTTAACGTGAAATAATTTGTTGTTGTTGTTAAAGTAAAATAATAAATAAAGTGTTAAGAGAATAAAAAAGAATAGATTAAAGATAAATAAGAAAAAGGCAAATAATAAAAAATAAAAAAGAAGTGACAAATAGGTTAATAAAATATTAGATAAGAAGAGAATAAATAAAAAATAAACTAAAAACCCAATAAATAATAAAATAATAATAAAGTGAACAAAATGTGTCAACCGTGCAATGTTGATAAAAATAAGCAAGTTTGTAAAAGAAAAGTGTCGAAACAAGTGAAAAAGTAAACCACGAGAAATAATTAATAAATTAAATAATAAACGAATTAAAAGTGAATGAAAGAAAAACAAAAAAAAAATGACAACCTAATACAATAGCTGAAGGAATAAATGAATAAGTAAAAAATGCAAAAGCAAGCGAATAAATTATAAAAGATAGATAAAGGAATAAAATCAACAAAAAATATAACTAAATTAAAAGTGAGTAATTAAATAAATAAATAAATAAATCTATAATAATAAAGAAATAACGAATTAAACAAAGTGAAATAAATTAATAAATTAAATAAAGTGAATATCACATGAATAAGGAAAAAGTGCTGAACTAAGCCATAAGTAATACGAGTAAATTAAAACAAAAAAAAAAAAAAGAATTTAATAAAGAGAGGAAGTGCTAACATAAGTAAAAAAAATACATACTAAATAAAACTAATAAATAAATAATAAAACCATAAATGAATTTAAATACGAGAATAAAATTTTTTTTTAATAACATAAACTGAAAAACACTAGTAAAAAAAGAAATAATTTAATAATTGATGGAGTAAACAAAAAAAAAACCCAATTGAACATACATGCATTACATTATAATATCAAAACTTGTATTAATTAAATATTTTCTATATAAATCTTAATGTAAGCTGTAACGGGGCAAATTTCTTTACACCCGTTAGCAACGCAGGACCTTCTTCTGGTCCTGCTTTAATCTCGTGTGTGAGGGGCCTTGCCTCAGGCCCCGCGGCCGGTGCAGCTCCCACCGGGCTCGGCTGCTCAGTATGTGTGCCAACGATCGGTTGGCACACCCGCGGAGGCGGCGGTATTCGGGATAGGGACGCTAGAAGGGGGATGAAAGAAGAAACGCACCAGCTTTGTGCCCAATAGTTAATTTAATCCAAAGAAAAACAACAATTACACAGCCAATGGTACGAATGATCCCCGAGAGGTCGATTATTGCGAAGAGCAATTAGTATTGCCTCACGCGCAATACTAATCCTCAAGGTGCGCTCTGCGCATGCGCACCCTCTTCGCTTCGCGCAGCTACACACACGTGTAGTTTATGTACGGCAGATATAGAGAGAGCAGTTCCCCCTCTATACTGCCGTAGTTCGTGGTTGCTCGAGTGAGAGCGGCTCTACCTCTCACTCGATGCTGTAGTCTATGGTTGAGCGAGAGAGCTCGTTCCTCTCGCTCAACTGCGTGCTCGCAGGTTGTACGAGTAAGAGTGGCTTTCTCTTACTCGTACGCCTATTCTATGATAGTGCGAGAGAGAGATCGATCCTCTTACTCGCACTCGCGCGGCCTAATCGAGTTTGAGTTACGCGGTCTCGCGCGTAACTCTGCTATATCTATATATGCCTGACGCGATCGCACACGCGTCAGGAAAATTAAATATAACTGCTCGCGGTCTACTTATACTAACGAGTGGCCACTTACTTCTACGAATAGTTGCTCGCGGGATTGACTACTCTGATCTGCGTAGACGCTGCGGAAAATCTTCTCCACAAAAAAAACTGTCTTTTCCCGATCGCTCGAAACGCGTGCGGCTCTTTCCACGGCTCGGACGAGAAGAAGGCTTGAGGGGAGGGCTCCTCCTTCCCCTCTCGTCTATCGGTTTTCCCGCGTAGCGCTATCGATTCTTCATCGATAGCGCCGCGTTTCGTTACGCCGCGGCTTTTCCCGCGTCAAGCCATCGATCGCTTGATCGATGGCGCCGCATATCGTCGCGCCGCGAACTCTCCTTCTATCGCCTATGGCAGGTGGCTTAGCCTCTATAAGCCGCCTGTCACAAAGCATAATAGAGGTGATATTACATATACGAGTATCAGATTTCAAATACACATGTTGAGCATCGTTCACACACTGCCTTGGTTTTAAAATATAAGTATCAGAATTCAATTAAAATACTAACATTATACTAAAATTAAGAAATGATAATATTAAAAAAAAAAAAAAAAAAAAAAACTTTTTTTTAAATAATATATTCAACGGTCATTTTTTTCTAATAATTTTTATTGCTTAAAATAAGTAAACAAAAATAAATTAAGTAAACTAACAAACAAAATTTATGAAATTAAGACGATAGGTAAATAAGCAGCAATAGAAATACTTGAAAAAAAAAACCCAAATAAATAAATGAAACTGAAACAAGTAAATAATTTAGATAATATAATTAAAATACATAAGACAATAAACAACACATAAGTAATAAATAAATAATAAAAATAATGAAAGGAAATGAACAAAATTCATAGAAGCGCTGTCGTATCTAAATTATTCCAATTATTTATGAGGATTTTAACCCACTATCCTCAAGCAACAGAGAAAAACCCTAAAGAATCAACTAGCAGCCTTAGCAGGAACCATAAGGCTACAAGAAAACGTATTGGTCTCCTTGATTGAGGAAATTACTTTTATTAATTATTTATATCTCTTATTTTTACACTCCTTTCCTTCCTCTCTATTAGTGAATCCCAACAACAACCCTGGTTACTATACCGAAGGGTATATTGAAAGGACTAGTCAGGGCCCATCCCAGAAGAGGCAGCGTCCCAACGCAAAACAGCGAAAGAGGTACGCAAAGGCCCTCATGGAAAGCCAAGGCCAACGCTGGTACTCCGACGCTGAATCTTTGGCAAAGCGAGTAGACCGCGAGACGAAATTATTAGCTTTTGAGGCGAAACAGCTCAAAGCCGAGGAAGCCCGGCAAAAACTCAAGTTCACCCTCGACGAAAGGATCGAGAAATTACAGTGTATGCACGGGAAATTCCCCGCCTTATGCACAAACTGCACCGAGGCTTTTAAACGAAATTTTAAGATACCAAAGAAGAATAAGAATATTCCAAGGGAAAAGTCAATTGACGTGCGGATACAAAAAGTCGATGCGCAGCGACAATATACCTTGTTCAAGTATTTGAAAGAATTGTAAAAGGAAAAAGAAAAAGAAAAAGAGAGAAATAAGCTAGTGACTCTTGCAGTTACGAGGGGTATTAGTTTAAATAAACGACCTTTTATAATTAAAACCACGCTAAATTATTCAAAAACCTTTTTTCCCTCCCGACAAAAGTTATTTGCTCTTCATAAAGTTCTTGTTTCCAACGTTAAGAGAAAATATCTGAAAATAATATAAAAATAACAAAAAAGAAAGAAACAAAAGAAATAATAGAAAAACGAATAAGCGAATATTTTTGGTCATCAAAATCAAAAAATACTAAAACGAATACCCTAAATCGCATGCCAGAAAAATCGACTCTAAAAAAAGGAGAGATTTCAGAGTTTATTCGTAGCAGCGAGACTGTAGCCCCCGCTACGAAGAACAGCTCGATAAGTTAACCGTAGGAGTACAACAAATGACCGGCAAAAGACAAATCAGGAAACAAGTCGCCAAGGCTTTAAAAGCAGAAAAAGTTAAAGACGAAACTGCTGATCCCTTTACCCGTAGACCGCGTGTATTTCGCTCTCCCTAGAATAGAGGTCTTGACTCTCCCGTCAACCCTCCCCTTAGAGTAACTAGAGACATTACTCCTCCTCTACTCATATACCAACCTCTGATCGATCTAAACATCTTAGATCCGGACTTCCCGACGATGGCTCAACCTAATATAAACCTTTACGGTAGAGACGCCGGAAATGAAGGCGAACAAAAATCGATGTTTCCGATATCTCTAAAGGACGCCCTCGGTGTAGTCCCTGAATTCAATAGAAAAAATATCTCGTTTAGCGAATTTTTAGAAGGCTGCAACCAAGTCAGAGAAATACTCGGGCCCTACGATAAATCAAACTTAGTAAGACTTATCAGAAGTAGAATAAAAGGAGGAGCCCGCGTTGCGATCCTCGGGTTATCATTTCCGACGGTTGAATCTTTGAAAGACTTTTTCAAGGATGCGAGGTCTGGCTGTTAAATAACGAGACTGCGCGCCTAGATGGCGCCGTAGAGGGGTGGGGAAAAAAACGAGTAGTGCGTTGGGTATCTAGATATCTTGTCTATGCACGTACCAAAACACGTTCTCGTCACTATTATTGTATTTGTGCAGTAGCGGTTTGAAACGAACGTGTTTTTTTCTCGTGCCGAAAACCATGTGTGACGAAAAACAGAAGCAACGTATCAATCTCAAATTTCTCGTTAAATTGAAAAAAACTCCGACTGAGTGCTGTAAATTGTTGCAAGAGGCCTATGGGGACAATTCTCTATCTCGTGCGCGTGTTTTTGAGTGGTGTAAGCGCTTCAGAGAGGGCCGAGTGAGCACTGAAGATGACCAACGCCCAGGTCGCCCTGTCACTGTTGCAACTCCAGAAACAGTTACCAAAATCAACCAAATTGTGCGTGCAGATCGTCGAATGAGCATCCGGATGATTGCCGAGGCTGTAAACGCCGATAAAGAAACGGTTAGACAAATTTTACACGAGGAATTACACAAGACAAAAGTCTGTGCGAAGTTGGTGCCAAAAAACCTGACTCCTGACCAAAAGCTCTTGCGTCAACAGGTCTGCTCAGATTTCCTTGAAAGGTTAAAAAAAGATTCCGGACTGATGAAAAATATTATTACTTGCGACGAAACGTGGATTTTTCAATACGATGTTGGAACAAAGCGGCAATCGATGCATTGGAAGACGCCTAAATCGCCCAGAATCAAAAAACAAGAATGTCCAAATCAAAATTCAAGGCAATGTTATTCGTTTTTTTCGACATTAACGGTATCGTGATGACTGAATGGGTTTTAGAGGGTCAGACTGTCAACCAGACTTACTATTTGTCAGTTTTGGCAACACTGCGAGAACGAGTTCGTAAGAAACGGCCCGAGTTGTGGAAGAACCACTCGTGGATTTTGCACCAGGACAACGCACCTGCCCATAACGCGCTATCTCTGAAGCAGTATTTCGCCGGTAAGCGCACTCCAGTGCTCGAACACGCGCCGTACTCACCAGATTTGGTACCGTGCGACTATTTTTTGTTTCCGAAGATAAAATCTGCTTTGAAAGGGACCTGATTTGAGTCGATGGAAACGGTAAAGCAAAAAACGGCAGAGCTCCTAAAGGCCCTCACCAACGAAGACTTCCAGCACTGCTTCGATCAATGGAAAAAACGTATGGAAAGGTGTGTGGCGAGGGAAGGGGAGTATATTAAAGGGGAACATTCGAATTTAGAATAATTTTTATAATAAAACCCTTTTTCGTAACCAGTCTTGTTATTTCATAGCCAGACCTCGTATATACGCCAGTACTACAACTGAGCAACAGCTGCTAGGAGAACTCGGAAACGAGTACCAGCGAGACAATGAAAACGTCATCGCTTTCGCAAATCGTATGAGAGATTTGGGAGCATAGATTAACAAAGTTCATAAAATAGCTACCGGCGCCCTCGATCCCGAATTGAGAGCATAAATAGAAGCACGCATAGTAGAGTGCTTTAAGCAAGGTCTAAAACCAGAAATTGAGAATAGAATAAAGGAAACAAACAATATCTTAGACATCGTAAAGAACGCAATATTGGCCGAAAGGCAAATCGCCTCTAATACAGTCCTTCGCGATAAACAGTGAGCCCATAAAAAAGGATTCTTCTACGCGAGCAACGAGGTTGCGAAACCAGAACTGAAAAGAATGGAAGACGCAAGATACGACGCACGGATAAACAGGTCAGCAGTATGCCGTTTTTGGAAGAAAACCTGGACACTCGGAAGAAACCTGTTTTCTCAAATCGAAAACCTGCCAAATTTGCGCAAAGCCAGGACATACTGCCAATTTCTGCAACAGTGGTTCTAAATGCCAAATATGTGGGCAGAGAGGACATACTGCAGTGCAATGTAATAAGAATAGACGCGCAGTCAACGCTTGTCAACTGTGCAATAAGCCAGGACACTCAGCATTGAATTGCTTTAAACGCACCAACAATACGCCTAGAGCAGAGTTGCGGTGCTACAAATGCGATATGCCTGGCCATGCTGCAGCAGCCTGCCGACAATAAAGACCCATCAATGTGACCAATGTACCAATTTGTAGCTATTGCCATATAAAAGGGCACGCAGTCACCGAGTGCAGGAAAAAGAGATATAACTAGGCAAAAAACGAGAGCAGTCTGCTACAACAGAGCGCCTTTAGGGAGGCCCCACGAACTTAAGTGCGCTTAGCTCTCTCAATAGCACTGAAAGATTTCATTGGAGAGTTAATGCCATAAAAACTTGTAAAACTGTACCGTTCGTAAGCCTTAGCCTCCTCCAAAATAGGTTTCCTAGCACCCTTATGATTGATACAGGACCAGAGGTTAGTGTATTAAAAGCACGCGCCTTGCCGAATCACAAATATCTCAAGACCTAAGACGAATTTACACTACAAGGCTTGGGAGGCGAAACAGAGCAAGGCTTGGGGAAAGCAAAGGTAAAGATCAGAGAAACAATAATCGAATTTATCATAGTGCATAATGATTTTCCTATCCCTTTTGACGGAGTATTAGGAGGGAATTTTTTCGAAACCACTAAAGCAAAAATAGACTTTGGAGACGATACGATATTAGTAAACGATAAACGCATTAAAATACTTTGGAACGATGAAGATTACACGCACCTGATCAAGAATTTGCACAATATTACAAGCGGAACAAAAACCAGACTGCCCTTAGTTAAAATACTAAATCCACCGTCCTTCACGGAAGGGCAACTGTTGATCGACTCGGAATCCGAGATAAACCTTATAAAATCAAGCCAACTACCACTCGAAGAAAAAATTAATACGACGGAAAGGTATCATTTGAGAGGAATTCGAAAAAAAATCATACTTACCTGGGGAACGATGGAGATCTCATTGCTAGGAAGTATGATAAAATTCAACGTCATAAAACACGACGTGTTTATTCCCGGGGAAGGAATATTAGGCTGTAATTTTTTGCGTGAAAACAAAGTACACCTTGACTACTCCAACTGCATGATGACATGTAACGGAAAAACGCAATCCTTCGAGATCGGAAATGCACTTGACAACATAGATAACAAAGAGGGGAATGTTCTATAAATCGTAAAAGACAAAGATCACGATAATAATGCAGCTACGAGAAATAGCTATCTGACCTCAGAAAATGAACTTGCTATCGATTTAGACTATCAACTCAAGTCGACCGCTGACTTTGGAGACCCTAGGTCTTGCGAAGATCCCGAACTCAAAGAAACCATCGAAGACCACCTACGTATGGACCACCTGGATGAACAAGAGAAAGCATATGTCACCAAATTAGTAATGAACAAAAGGGACACGTTCTACCATCCTGGAGACGATCTCCCGGGTACAGACCTTATTACGCACGAAATTCCAACAACTGAAGACAACCCAGTCCACGCCAAGCAGTATCGCTTTCCGCATTCGTTAAAGACGAAATAACTTGACAGGTGAATGACCTACTAAAGGTAGGGATCATAAAAAACTCAAATGCACCCAACAACGTCTCGGTTTAGGCCATACCCAAAAAACCAGACTCACAAGGCCGCCCTAGATGGCGCATGGTATTAGATTTTCGGGCCTTGAACAAAAAAACAATAGGCGATTCGTATCCACTTCCTAATATCGAAGACATATTCGATCAAGTAGGACCAGCCAAATACTATACAGTGCTTGAATTAGCGTCAGGATTTCACCTAATAAAGATGGACCTGAAAGACGCACACAAGACGGCTTTTAGCACACCATTCGGCCATTATGAATTTGTATGAAGGCCGTTTGGATTAAAAGACGCGCCTGCCACCTTCCAACGACTAATGGATAAACTTCTAAAGGAGCTACAGGGTGTAATTCTTTTTGTTTATTTCGACGACATTGTTATTTATGCAAACAGCATAGAGAAACACGACACGAAAATTACCGCTCTAATGCAACGTATGAAACAAGCAGGTTTAAAACTGCAAACCGATAAATGCGAATTTTTAAGACGCAAAGTCACATATTTTGGCCATATGCTTAGTGGAGAAGGATTTTGAAAGGAAGGATTTTTTTTTTTTTTAAAGAACTCTCCTTGGCCCAAAAATATTAAAAAAGGTCCGTCAGTTCCTCGGAATAGCAGGTTATTATCGTCATTTTATCATGGGATTTGTATACATCTCAAAACCCCTGACTAAATTACTAAAGAAAGAAACACCATTTGAATGGAACGAAAAAACAGAAATGTCTTAAGCTCGCTAAGAGATATGTTGTTAACTGCCCCCGTGTTACAATTCCCAGATCTTTCACTGCCTTTCATAATTACGACGGTTTTTTCAAGCTACGCAGCAGGAGGAGTCCTGTCTCAAGGAAAAATTGGGAAGGATCGGCCAATAGCTTATACATCGCGCATGTTACGCAGCGCAGAGGATAACTACGAAGTATATAAGAAGGAAGCTTTGGCCGTGGTACACAGTGTGACAACGTTTAGATCCTATGTATACGGGCGAAAGTTCACGATAATAACCGACCACCAACCTTTGGTATGGTTCAAAACGGCAGGCTTGAATACTAGGCTCCAAAAACGCAGATGCATTATCGCGTAACCTAGTTGAAAAAGGTGCCGTTAACGTAGTAACACGTGCACAATTAAAAAGGAAAGAACCTGTCCCTGATAAAACCTAGGAAAGGCCTTTGTCACCCAAACTTATGGAACCAATACGAAAAAACCCTAGGGGGAGACCTAAGAAAAGCCAAAAGGTCTACCAAAATACGGAAGAAGTCATATCCAAGAAAGATATTAACTATGAAGAGAGCGAAGACGATGATTCCGACTAAGTTGCGGACCCCAAACTCTTCGGGCTTCCATCAAGACCCTGAGTTGACAACGAAGATGATTCTGATCCCGACGGATCCGAGATTAGCAACGAGGAAACATTAAATGACCCACCCGTCGTAGAAATAAGAGAACACTCACACACTCGAAACGACAGCATAGTTTATTTCATCGCCTCGAACGGAGATAATTGCGACGAAGGCGCAAAAATATTGACTAAACACAACAAAATAAACACTACCAAAGGCCTGTTAATAGTGAGGTACACTGAGTGAAACGCAAAGGTCGAAAGTCCTTATTCGCAGTGTGTATAAAGGGAGAACAACCCGAATCCCTTACTCAAACAAAAAGTAACTTGACTTAAGGTTTGACCACTCTAAAAGATTTATTAATAAACCTAGAACAGAGAACTATCAGTATAGATAAGAGCAAATTTATAGAAAATCTTGAATGGTCCGAAGTTTTAAGCTTAATATAAGCTACCTTTAAAAACACATCAATCAAAGCCATATTTTGCAACGGAAGACTGAGATACAATCCAACGAAAAACAAGACAAAATATTTTTAGAGTCGCACAAGTCACCAATTGGAGGTCATCGAGGAGTCTCAAAAACCTTCAACCGGATACGTCAAGCATATTATTGGGAAAATTTGAAAAACGACGAACAACGTCGTGTCCAACAATGCCTCGATTGCCAACTGAAAAAGTTGGTTCGTTTAAAAACAAAACAGCCAATGGTGATCACTGATACACCCGGCAGTGTTTTTGACAAAATCGCCATAGACATTGTAGGTCCACTTAAACCTACGAGCGAAGGACATGAATATATCCTGACCATTCAGGATCAGTTATCAAAATTTTGTTTAGCCGTCCATTTAGAGAACTATTCGGAGCGCCAAAAGCCATCTTAACAGGCCAAGGAAAAAATTTCTTAAGTCATCTCATGAACAGGATTGTAAAGAGATTTCGAATTAAGAAAATCGAAACGATTCCCTTCCACCCTTAGTCGAATGGATCATTGGGAAGATCTCACCACGCACTCGGCGAATTTCGAAAACAATATACCGACAAAAACAACGAATGGGACGAGTAGATTGAAATAGAAATGCTAAATTATAATTCTAGTGTGCAGGAAAGCACCAAACACACACCATACGAGATAGTATTCGGCAAGCTCCCACGACTGCCATCCAACAATCCATTACACACTAGTGACATGCTCCCAACATACAAAGATTACATCACGGAGTTGGTCACACGCCTAAATGATATCCAAAATCTAGCATATGAAAATCTAATCCGGTCCAAAGAACGCAACAAAAAGTTTTATGATAAATTAACCCTATGAGTTTTAAAGTAGAAGACTATGTGTTCTTGTTAACCTGACTCAAACCTGGGAAATTTAGCGATCATTATTCGGGACCCCATGAAGTATTAGAAATCCTCAAATCCCATAATATGAGAATACGTTACCAGAATAGCGACAAAATCGTCCACGCAAACAGGCTCCGCAAATTCCACATAAATCGAGAATTTAAACACAAACGAAAAAAAAGGAACGTGAATAGCAAGAGCTAGCAATAAACGATATAAAGTCTTGTAAAACAATCCAATTGACTCTAATAAAAAAGAACACTTATAAAAGTAAATATGTATAAATACAGATAACAAAAAAAATCGTAAGTAATAATATTGTTAAATAATATTAATAAAATAAATAAAAGAAAACATAAAACGTAACCCAAAAATGTGAAGAAAAAAAAAAAAAAAAAAAACACCCATAGATACTAACCTCATATTATACGATTATAAGACTAACCAAAAAGAAATAATAAAATTATCTTCATTTTTCAGATGGACTTGGCAAAAATAATTATTCTCTCATATCCTTCTGTTCCAATTTATAGTCTAATTGGTTACGACTGTGGACCACAACACCTAAACGTAACCACTGTATCTCTACTAGAAGTAGACGAATGCGACTTCCCTACAAAACTCTGTAAATGTAACCCGTCGTTACATACAATTATTGCAAGTAGTAAATTATCGTCAAACCCATGTAATACAATGTAAAGTAGAGATACAGCGGACAGTTTACCACTGCGAAATTTCCTCACACAACTCTATAGTTAATCATGGTCAGGCCGAATATATTCATAAAATTAGTTGGCGCGCGTGTACGCAAATGTACAAAACCGGACTGTTTAAATTTGGAGTCAGTACAGTAATTAGCGACATAAAAATCAATAGTAACGTAAAGTATCTAATCGTTAACGCAGGTACACTCTCTGAGGATGGGCGATGTTCTGAAAGCATTTACCGAGACCCTTATCGTGCTTGGGAAAACGTAGTTGTACAGAAATTACTAAAAATCAGCTTAAGAGAACATTTTGCAAAAATAGACCTGACAGTAACCAAATACATTTAAATTACGGAGCATCGTGCACCCTCTTCGAAACATCTTGTATCAACTTCGAGAGCGGTTATTCTTTTTGGGACGCCCTACCCCTAGACCAATGAAAATACAACCATTCGGACTCTTATACGAGGAGTTAGCTAACAAAATCACAGACAGTAATTTTAACTATGAAAGAACCACATATTCCTTTACCACAGACGACGTAACTTTTGCCCTAACCAGCAAAGGCACCGAGAACTTTTGCGGATACACAGTAGTCAGAACCGAACACCTTAAGCTGTTTATCCTAGAAACTACCAAAGGATATTCGTTTGCGGAGCTAGGAAGAATAGCGATAGAAGACTTGGACATCTTCGCTTATGTGAATTACAAATTTGTGTACATCGAGAAACACATCAAAACACAGATCAAATCTCTGTACCATAACATCTTGCAGCAACAATGCAAAATTAAGAGACAGACATTGCTAAACGCCCTAGCCATAGCCGACCGATCGCCTGACGAATTCGCTTATAATCTAATGAACGGGCCCGGTTACATGGCAATTGCGGGTGGAGAAGTGGTGCACATCATCAAATACATACTTGTAAAAGTAAAACTCTGACATGGGGAGCACTGCTACGCCGAATTAGAAGTCTCTTGGAACAACAGGACTCAGTATTTAACACCTAAAACCCACATCCTAAAAGATCATGGTACCAAGGTATCATGCAATGCCATCCTGCCATTATACTACAGAATAAATGAGGAATGGTTAAAAATAATGCCGAAACATATACTCCCAAAGAAAGGATCTCGGGTGCCGTACGAACTGAAGCCGAGAGACGTCAAACTGCGTCTTGTCACGTGTGAACAGCGGCTTCAACGATAAAAAAGAAAAGGTTTCTTGCATCGCATTGTGACTGATGATGAAAATTGGATATACTATAGTAATCTCAAGCGTAAGAAATTGCGGGTTAAGCCCAGCGAAGCAGTAGCATCAACGCCAAAGCGGAATATCCACGGTTTGAAGCTCATGCTGTGTATTTGGTGGGATCAGCTGGGGGTAATGTATTACAAGCTGCTCTAACCTAACCAAACCCTCACAGGAGATATTTATTGACAACAATTGATGCGTTTAAGCCGAGCATTGACAGAAAAACAGCCGCTATATGAGCAAAGACACGATAAGGTGATTTTGCTGCATGATAACACTCGGCCGCATGTCGCGTCGCCGGTCACAACATACCCACAAACGCTGAAATGGGATGTTTTACCCCACTCTCCGTACTCTCCAGACATTGTGTCTTCTGATTACTATTTATTTCGATCGATGACTAACGGCCTGGCTGAGCAGCACTTCACTTTGTATGAACAAATGGAAGAATAGATCGATTTGTGGATAGCCGCAAAAGAAGTGTCCTTTTTTTTGACGCAGAATTCAAATACTGCCAGAAAGATGGAAAAAGTAATCTCTAGCGATGGGTAATACGTTAATTAATTTTTTTTCTTATTGTTTTTCTTAAATAAAGGATTTATTTTCACAAAAAATGGCGAGAACTTATTCACACTCCCAATACTTATACGAACATTCATATACCTTGAAACTACACTTTACGGTCAAGTTAGTCAATGTTATCGAAATTTGTCTAACTTATCTTGTACTTGTTAAATTTACTTTCATTGTTTAGAAAATTAATGAATTTAAGGAAAATGCAAGTGCTTTTATCTGCAACACGAGTAATTGCCAAAGCTAAGTCAGACGTACCAGAAGAAAAAAATAGAATTACGAGCGGTGACACTAAATCAATCATAGATCGGCAATACAAGATAGGAAATAAACATAGATGAAAAAAAGTTGAGATACGAGTATGAAAAGAACAAAGAAAAAACTCAGTAAGTTAGTCTCTATTTGGAAGTCATTATAGTATGGTCGTCTGACGGAGTAAGTAATATCAAGAAAGAATGAATCTCTGTCAGTGGAATTATTGTATGAACTCCGTTCACCGACGATTCAATTAACTTACATTTTTAGCATTTCGTTCAACACGGGGAGATCCACGTAATAAACATTTAAGTAGGCAATAAACAGAAGCGCTACAGCTGCCAGCGACATTGAAATCAGCAGTCACTAGTTCTAAATAAAAGAAATGTACGTCGAGGAGCTGTTAAAATGTATTTTAGATATTGATATTTTCATTTATCTTATTGTAATTGATATGCCGTTTATAAACTGGAAAATTAATATTTTCATTTATCTTATTGTAATTGATATGTCGTTTATAAACTGTAAATTAATATTTTCATTTATCTTATTGTAATTGATATATCGTTTATAAAGTGGAAAATTAATTTCATTTCCGGTTTTCACGAATATTTAAAAAATTTTAAATGAATTTTTTAATTTTGTACACAGTGTGTCCCATGGAAAACGGAACTTTTTCAAAACATCGATTTATATTAACGCCACCTATTGGTGGATGTTAGCAATGGAAAGGTCCATTCTTAACTGACATCCTGTCAAAATTGTATGACATTTGTTTCAATGAAAACCAAAATATCGCGCTCAAAGTGACAGTGTGTTTGTGGCATCGGTCGAAAAATGAACTTCGGACAAAAAGCAAATATTAAGTTCTGTTTTAAACTCAGTAAATCCTTTACTGAGACGCATAATTTGCTGAAACAAGTTTATGGCGATAATTGTCTATCCCGTACCAGAGTGTAAGAGTGGTATAAGCGGTTCCAGGAAGGTCGTGAAGACATTCAGGACGACAAACATCCAGGTCCTTCGAATACCGTGGTTACTCAAAGTAACATTGAAAAAGTGCGTGAATTTATAAAAAATGAGCCAAAATCTTCATTGCGGTACATGAAAATGGAATTGAATATGTCCAAAAATTTAATTCATCGCATTTTGACCGATCATTTGAATCTACGGAAGGTGTGTGCACGCTTTGCTCCACACAAATTGACCAACTACGAAAAATTGCTCCGAATTCAACATTGTAAGGATTTGATTAAAGAGTCAAAAAAGGACCCAAACTTGAAATATTCAATTGTTAATGGTGACGAGACATGGTGTTTTCAATATGATTCCGAAACCAAGCGTCAAAGTGCTGAATGGAAGCACCCAATCGAGCCCAATCCGAAAAAAAGTCGTCCTGAAAAGTCAAAAGGGAAGACAATGTTGATTTGTTTTTACGATTCGGAGGGTATTATTCACCGTGAATTCGTTCCACCTGGTCAAACGATTACTGCTGTGTTTTATCTTGGTGTTATGAAGCGTTCGCTCAGCCGTATTCGTCGTGTGCGGCCACAATACCGTGAAAAAGGGAGCTGGCGTTTGTTGCCTGATAATGCCCCGTCTCATCGATCGAACTTTATCACAGATTTTTGGATCAAAAATTCCATTTTAACCATCAACCATTCACCGTACTCGCCGGATTTTGCTCCGCGCGACTTCTACTTGCTCTCCAAATTGCACTTGCCTATTAAAGGAAAACGTTATGCCGACGTAGAGGCCATCCAAAGAGCGACGACCGACATACTAAAGTCGATGGATAAAAATGATCTCAAAAACTCATTCGAGATGTTAATTGATTGTGCAAAACGTTGTATTGATGCGGAAGGAGACTATTTTGAATAAAATTAATGAGATTTGCCGGAATATTGAGTTTTTGTCTTTATTTTGAAGAAGTTCCGTTTTCCATCGGACACACTGTGTATAGTTAAATTTATCCCTAAAAATCATTCCTACCAATCCACAAGCAGGCTAACCAATTTGTGATTCAATATATATCTTTGCACTCCTCCTTTGTGGTTCGAAATTTATTATTTTATAAAAGAAATAAGCGTTTGAACTTGTTAATGCCAAGTTTAAGTGGGTTAGCTAGGTCGTGGTTTGATAGAGGTGGTTTCTAGAGGTTAGATAAGTCATGGACGTAGGTAAATTAGCCCGCTAGTGAAATAATATTAAATCATTTCAGAAAAATTAAGCAACTAAACTCATCAGTCTCAGGGTTTGGTGGATTAGCCTGCTTGTTATTCGTTAAGGGTGGTTTCTAGGAGTTAGGAGGGTTGAGGGGTATTTAGTTTAGGGATTAGATAGTGAAGTAGATTAGTAATTGTGTTATAAACTGTAGTGTAAAATTTAATTCAAAAAATAAAAATGCGATTGAGGTCCGTTTTCCGTTAGTCTGTTTGTAGTTTAGAAGGAATAATTTTCGCCCTTAAAAACGATTTGGAGCCCATAAAGAATACGTGCACAATATTTTTTAATGATTCATAAATCTGCCAAGTTTAAATTAATGCGGTAATTATCACTTAGGTGGTGTTACTTTTGAGTCATCTGAGAGTACTATTTTTTTGCTCTATCTTATTAGTTAATGGTATCAGTGGAATTGATTCTATCAAAAACTCGTGCGCATGAGTGATATAATGCATTTAAAAGCGGTCGAGATGTGGTAGGAGATTTGCCTTGCTCTGGTCTGCCATTAACGTCGTCAAGTGAACTAAACATCGCTAAATTAAAAGAAATGGTGTTTGAAAATCGACGTTTAAGCCTAAGGGAGATAACCGCTGAAATTTCTGTATCTTACGAATCAATTTATACCATTTTAAACGATTTTTTTGGCATGAAACGCGTTGCTGCTCGACTAGTGACAAAAGACCTGAATTTTCTGCAAAAACTCAATCACGTAAGGGTTGCTGAATACATGATAGAACGAGTCAATTCCGACTCCATGTTCATAAAACGCATTATAACTGGTGATAAGACGTGGATGTACGAGTTTCACATGCAAACTAGTCAACAAGCTTCGGAATGGCGCCTTCCAATTGAGCCGAAACCGAAAAAAGCAGGCCAAACTAGATCAAAAATAAAGGTGATGTTGACAGTTTTTTTCGATTACTGCGGTGTTAGGTATTTGAAATTTTTGCCAGAAAATGAGACTGTTATTGAAGAATATTATCTGAGCGTTATACGGCGTTTGAGAGAACAAATTCGTCAAAAAAGGTCAGATTTGTGGAAAGAAAACTCATGGGTTTTGCACCCCGATAACGTATCATCTCACAAGGCTATCATTGTGAATGAATTTCTGGCTAAAAACTCAACAAATATTATCAAACAACCACCGCTTTCTCCTGATACGGCTCCGGCCGACTTCTTTTTTTTTCCAAAACCCAAATTACCACTTCGAGGCACCTGTTTTTAGTTGTTAGATGACATATAGTAAAAGAGAATTCGCGGTGAGTACTCAACTCGATTCCAAAAAATGCGTTTGGAAAATGTTTTGATGATTGGGTGATTCGTTGCCGAAAGTGCATTAGTTCGAAAAGGGCCTACTTTGAAGGCGATACAATAAATTTTGATTAATACATATTTCGAATTTTATTGACCACTTCCCGGTACTTTTTGACAGAATGTATAAACTAAAATGTATACATGGTGTCCAAAATCAAATAAAAATATTTATTTGCCTATCTAAGTATTTCATATAAAGTAAGACGGGTACGCTCTATCGATTGGCAATATTTTCAACTTACGGTTTTAACTGCCAGTTTTTATTTTATTGCAGATTTGGATTTTATAACAAAAAATACATAACTATTGTTTAAAAAATTAAAAAAAAATAAAATAAAATTTTTGGCCGTTAAATGGATCTCGAAGTTGAAATAACCATAAGTAGACTTTTATCTTGCTGATATGTAATTTTGAGTGAGGTATCTTAACCAAAAATGGGTCTTTAGTGGTAGGTTTACTTTAGATGCTCTTAATGGTTTAAAATAATTAAAACTATTACATCATGTTTCTACAGTCTGTCAAGTAAGAGCGTGGTCGACTTCACCGACAGGTAATTAAAGATTTCGCTCTAATTCCTTCGCGAGCCAATAGAGAAAAGCTTTGTCCTTAATGCATTGTCAACAAAGATTCAGTTGGCGTTGATCTTCTGAAAGAGAATCACGTTAAACGCCATGAGTGCTAAGTACGCGTCGCGCTACGAGGCTGTGTTCCTTTGCATTCACCCGAAAGGTCCCAAAATCTCGCAATCAGCGGCTGCTAAATATATGAGAAAGTCGAAAGCATTTGTACAGAAGTGGATACAGCGATATAAAGTGGCTAAAAATTTCGATGATTTACCAGAACGTGGCTCGATAGGAAAAGTGAACAAAAAAGATGAAAAAAGAATAGTGAATCTGTTTTCGCGGAATCCTGCTTTAACACTGCGGCAAGGACAAGCAAAATTAATGGCAAAAGGTTTAGATATATCCTACGAAACTATCCGAACCCATCTTCGTACTTATCATCTGAAATGGCGCAACACAATGAAGAAGCCTCTGTTGACTGAAAAACATGTGACAAAGCGACTCGCTTGGGCGCATGAGAATATTGATAGAGATTTTGAAAATGTCATTTTTACTGATGAATGTTCTATATGGGTACGTTCTGTCCTCACGCGAGCCTGGTCAACTTCCACCAATAGGCTTGTTCAGCGGACCGTAAAACATGGAATAAAGGTGCATCTTTGGAGCTGCTTCTCAAAGCAGGGATTCGGCACTTTGCACCTCTTTACTGACAACCTAAATGCCGAGAAAATGATAAAAATCTACAAAAAGGCTTTACTGCCATCTGCCAAACGATGGTTCATCACAAAAAATGAAGATTGGATTTTGCAGGAGGACAACGATCCTAAACACCGCAGCAAGCTCTGTACTTAGTGGAAGACTCAATCTGGCATCGTTACATTGGATTTGCCGTCGCAGTCGCCCGATGCAAACCCTATTGAAAATGTGTAGGCATATATTAAACGGAAGCTTCGTGGAAGACGCACATACACTTTGAAGCAGTTGTCTTACGAAATTCGTCGGATCTGGAGATCCTTGCCACTAGAATACGCCGTCAAATTAGTAGAAAGCATGCCTCGGAGATGCCAGGCAATTATCGACGCCGGTGGTGACTGGACACATTATTGACCGAATTGCATCATTGTTTGTAATGTGTACAATGTATATATAAATATAAAAGTTTCATCAAATAAATTTTTTTATAAATTAACACGACCACGCTCTTACTTGACAGACTGTAAGTCAATATTTCTTAACTCTCACGACAGGAAGTATTTTAAGATTTATTACGTTAATAACAAGGAAAAAATGAGATAAGTCGAAAGAGAAAATATGTATTACAACTTATTAGTTATACTCACAGCAAAGATACTTCAACATAATATATATTATATATGTTACATAATATTTACTAATAAAATCCATAAATTTAATTAAATTAAACCTTGTATTACGTTATGATTAACTAAATATTTAAAACTTAAAATATTATTTTTATTCGAAAATGTTTGAAACGAACAAAAATTTCTGTAGTTTGATTTAATTTAAGATCGCATGATAATCAAATAAATAAATAATTTATTTTGTTAAAAAAAAGCTATTTACAAAGAAGGTCGAACACAATAAAAATAATTTTTAAATATTTGATTCATAAGTGCTCGAAGTGAGCTCCCCCTTTAGGAATGCAGGTTTGCATACGACTTTGAAAATTATCTACAGCCCGTCTAATTTCTTCAGCTTTAAGTGACAAAATTGCCTATTCTATTCTTTGAATTATGTTAGCCCTTGTGGTTGGTTTTTCACGATAGACCAAATCTTTCAGTCTACCCTATAAATAATAACCAAGTACCGTAAGGTCAAAAGAACGTGGTGGCCAATTAACTGTGCCATGCTTTCCTATCCATTTATTGAGAAATTTTTGATTTAGGCAATTTTGACTTATAGTATGTGTGCCGTATGAGCTTCACATCCATCTGGCTGAAACCATATAGTCTGATGTATGTTAAGAGGTACATCTTCCAATGTACTTGACAGATCGGTTTCCAGCAACTCTACATATTTATGGCTGCTTAAGTTATTTTCCAAAAAACAGGGCCTACAATTTAATTATTGATAATGGCACACCACCATCATTCCAAATACGTTGGTGATCTATTATTCTTAACCAATGGGGATTTTTAGGTGCCTAGTAACGAGAGTTCTACGTATTGACAGACCCATCACTTTTAAAAGTATATTCATCAGACCGTAGTATGTTTCGGTGAAAATCAGCTGGATGCCCGTTTGACCAATTACAAAAAGCAAGGCTTTGTTAAATATCATGTCCATTGAGTTCCTGATGCAACATCATTCTGTAGGGATGAAATTTATTACTCTTAAGAATATTATTAATTGTGCCTCAACTAATACCAGATTTCATTTCACTCCGCCTTAGTGAACATTCGGGATTAACGATAACTGAAGCAAGAATATCTGAAGAATATCTGCTGCTTTCTCGTCTTGAACTCGCCAACGGATTTTCTCGCCTTTGTTATGATGAACTATTCCCTCATTTCTTACTCTTTTCGCAAAATGAAAAAACACGTTCTCAACACATGGATGAGGAGTTCTTTTGGGGTAAGTTTCATGCCATAATCACACAGCAGTAGAGAATGATTCAGTCGTAAACAATATGAAGCATTTCATAAGTCTCTTTATTATAATACACCATTGCTATAATTCGGTCTACTAATTTACTAATCAAAAAATACTTGTAAATCAATGGAGGAGAAAATCATACAGATTTGTAAAAACCAAATTAACCGGTAAATTTAGGTACTTTATCTATTGAAGTGCTTCAAACAAGCAGTGATGTTATTTGATATTTACTTTTGGAAGCAAAATCTATTGAACATGAAAAGTTATATCAATAACAAAATTAAGATAGTTACCTGAACTTTCCTTGGTTGAGCAGCAAAAATCTATTTGAAAACTATTACGACTTTAAAGAAATTACTAGGCTGTTTAATGATATCAGTGGACGTTCAATATTTTCTGGCGAAACTACTAGTTATTGATGTAAATATTTATACTTATTTCATATAAATACAAAATGAGTAGCGAAGAATTTTAAATCAGTTTTTCTCAGTTACTTTGTATCGACTGAGCTGAAAAGTTGTTTATCTATTATGTGTAACATTACAAAGAGACTAATAGAGCCGTTTTTACAAGAGAATAATAAGCCGAAAATTTCATTTTTTTAAAAAATTTTTCAACAAAAGTTACGTATTTTTTGGCATAGAATCCAAATCTTCAATAAAAACTGGCATGTTCGATTTAAAGAAATCGACTTCCGGTCAATATTTCCTACTCCCGGGTGGAACCGAAAGTTAAAAATATCGCCAATTGATAGAACGTACCCGATTTACTTTATATGAAATACTTAGATAGGCAAAAGAAATATTTTTATTCGATTTAAAAGGGATGTACGGGTGGTTTTGGACATCCTGTATATATAATAATAATAATACAATAAATGAAATTTATCTTTGAATTTCTATTAACTTTATTCTTAATAATAATCGAAAAAAAATTTTCCCAATAAAATGAATTCAAAAATAAACATTTTGTTCTATGCTATTCATAAAAGTAGTTTCCTAAAAATCAGTTTTAAAATTATATTTCATATATTATATATGATGAAAAAATTTTGCAAGGTTTTTGTAAAGACGCCGTGCTTAGATCGTTTGCGGGGCAGCAATTTCCTTGCTTCTAAGTAACGCCATATTCAAAGAAATATTAACTTTTGCTAACAGTCGATTAAAAATTCACCCGGAAAACTGTTCTAATTTAAAATTTGGCGCTGTTTAAGCGAAACCTTAGCGAATTATTGCATCGTTTTATAACTGTAGATGAAACTTTGATTCCCCACTACACTCCTGAAAGTAAATCACACTGAAAGCAATGGATTGAACCAGGTGAACCAACTCTAAAGAAGGCAATAACAATTTTATCGGCGAATGAGGTTATGGCGACTGTTTTTTTTTTAATGAGAAAGGAATTATTTTTATTGATTACCTGGAGAAGGATAAAACCATCACTGGTCAATACGTCGGTTATTGCAATTGCTAAAACGAACGAATTGAAGTTTAAATTGTTACTCCAACTACTATATTAACCAGATTTAGCCCTCAGCGACTATCATTTGTTTCCTAACCTTAAAAAATGGCTTGATGACCGCACGCTTCTGTGATTTTCCCATTTTCACGTAAGCATTTGAGGCGTTTTGTTTAATCAGCTTTCAAATTTACACTAACAGAAAAATCGACCTGAAAATATATACGAGTATATGCAAGCTAGTTAGATGTCAGGCTACAGAATACAAGTCAAACACTTGACCTGCGCGCGCCATCTCGAGGTCAGGCCAGAAACTTCTTACCCCACCCTCGTATTACGCCTATTCATAGTCGTGACGTGGCAATGCGTAAAAATTTATTTTCTTTTTGCGTAAGTGAGCTAAAGAAAAATTTGACAATAACTAATTTTTAGTTAATTAATTAGTTTATTGAACCGTCAATTACTCGGTTAAATTGCTGCGCAAACTGCGTACGCAGTTACTTCCCGATACAAACACGTACAGGCGCCAGTTACGGCCTTAAACCATTACCAGCTTATGCAAATGTGCAATGAAATAGAAACGATTAATCGTGAAGCGTAGATCTCTGTTTAATGCAAAAATTGAAGCAATGATCAGCCGCTGCTATTCCTCCGCTGACAGGATGCGCAGATGCGATGTGCTAAAGTTCTATCTTTTATGTTTGTTTAAACGCACGTTTATTGCTTCTACTGTATGCGCAAAATAAAATAACAAATATAATTCGCAGTGTGCCAGGCGCTAGGCACATTAATTGTAAAGAGAGAATTAGCCTTGCTCTCTCTCTCTCTCTCTCTCTCTCTCTCTCTCTCTCTCTGCCTTTCTCTAGCGCTCGCAATCAACCGCTCGCTTTCTAACGAACGGCGAGTGTTGCCACCATTGTTCGCACTTGCAGCTGTAATCTAATTCTGGAGGCTTCACAGGCCTCCACTCGCTGATCTTGGTGATGTACACTATACAGAAATCTCATATTCCCATGACGCACACAGTTTCTGTGTATTCGTGTAAAACCTTTCGCAATAATAATATAATAAATTAAAAACATAATAAATAAATAGCACGCACATGCTGTCTCGTTTTGCACGTGTTGCACGTGTGATAACAATAACGACAAAATGGCTATGTAAGTAGTGCTAACACTTACATAGTTTAACGTCTTACGCGAAAGCGCCAATCCGCGCTGCTTTTTCTACGCCGTCGCGTATCATAAAAAAAATAATAATTAATTTAAACTAAATATAAAGTAAAAATTTTTGTTCGATTCACTAGACAACATCTTTTTTGTTGATTTTTATGATTAAACCTGCGCGATAGGTTAGCTAAAATAGACAAGAATTAAAAGATGCAGTAGTAAACACCACCAAAAATTTTGCTTTTCTTCTCTAAAATTAAACAAGTCAATAAAAATGTTTAAATTAATTGCCGATATTTAATTTTACAAGAATAGAAAAAAAAAGAAGAAAGGAAAAAAATTGTTACTCTAATTATACCAACATTTATTTATTTAAATAATAATAAAGTAAGAAAAAGAAAAAAAAATTTTTACTGCTGCAGTATGTGAAGCTCGAATCAGCGGCAATATCTTGTAGCCACAAAGAAGGGAAAAGGGAAAAAAGTAATCTAGAGATGGGAACCACTATCTTGATACTCTCGTTTTACGAGGGTTTGAGAGGATACATCAGAGCAGACAAGGAGAGGATCGTCACCAACCATATCGGAAAAAAGGGGTGTGGTCACTCCATAATATTAACGCACGAAACCGCACATTACACGAACACGTGCTCGTCCCGGCGGTAACAAGAGAGACGTACGAGTGACACAGCATGTTCATGGACGTGCTAAGTGCACGTGCAAGAGAGAGAGAAAGAGAGGGGGGGGCTCGTCCGCACGAGTCTAATCGCGGTTTAATTTATATTTATTCATTCTGTCTTTGACCTTGAAAGAGCTCCTGGCGCACGTCGACTCTAGGAGTAGCGCGTAATGTTTGATGCAGTGTTGTGAGCATTGAATGATTTGTGTTGCTGGGAAGCGATCGCGAGGTTTCTTGTCAAGCAATTATCAGCTAGAGTTAGGTTAGTAGCGTAGCCCACATAGAAGTAGCCTCACGCGGTCGTGATTGATTGATTTCATATACGAATGTAAAAACGGAAAAAACGCAAGGTCATTCTGAGCTGCCCGGCAAGCAGAGAAGCAGAGTTTTTCCTTGTGTGGAAAGTGGTTTCCGAACTACATTGTGACGGGGGCCACTAACATTGCACGGAATTATCATTGTACTCGTGACTAACATCCGCTGATAATTCCAGAGCCACCAAATGAAAAGCGGCCTCTTCGCGAAAAATTACTTGGTTAGAATTTCTTGGCCAATAAATTTTGTCGGATCTGAACAGTGCAGAAAAAACTTCATTTTATAACATACGAGGTGTGGCAGAAAAGTAATGAGACTGATTTTTCACTTATTAAAGTTTTTATTTTTTTCAAACATCAATGTTATCTCCTTCGGAGTAGTTCACTTGGGCAGCTACATACCGATGGAGACGTTGTTCCCGCTTTGGTAGCAACGCTGGAAGTCTTCAACCGGTATGGTCTGCATGTCCGTTACACTCTTAAATGTTTTCTAAAGTCACGTAATAACGTCCTTTAGGGACATTTTTCAATTTGGGAAAAAGTCATAGGAACTGAGATCAGATGAATATGGGGGGGGGGGGCCACAGGAATGCGTTTTGGGGTCAAAAGTTCCATGACGGAGAGGGCAGTGGGGCGTTGTCATGATGGAGCACCCATTTGTCTGATCTCACGCTAATGACCCTTTTTCTGAGCTTTTCAAGGATGTCTTTAAAAAGAAACTTGGTTAACAGTTGTTCCTGTAGGAACAAATTCTTTGTGGACGATTCCCCTTCTGTCAAAAAAATAAATCAGCATTGATTTGATCTTCGATTTGCTCATTCGAGCTTTCTTTGGTCAAGAAGAGCTCGCAGTGTGCCATTTCTCACTTTGCCTCTTGGTCTCAGAATCGTATTCAAAAATCCATGATTCATCATTTGTGATCACACGACTAAAGAAATCTTGCTCATTGGCGAGTCTGTCAAGAAGATTAAGACACTTGTTTTTTCGATGGTCCTTCTGCTCAATTGTAAGGTTTCTCGGCACTATTTTGGCACAGACCTTTCGCATGTGCAAATCTCAGTCAAAATTTGATGAACGGTAAATCTGTTTAAATTTAATTGTTCACTCAACATTCTCAATGTTAAACAACGGTCTGATCTTACAAGAATGTCCACACGTTCGATGTTTCCGTCTGTTTTCGAAGTTGAAGGCCTCCCTGAACGGTGTTCATCTTCAACGTGTTCTCTGCCTTTCAAAAATGATTTGTGTCAGCGAAAAACTTGAGCTCGTGACAAAGAATATTCTTCATAGGCCTGTTTTAACTTTACAAACGTCACACTTGCCGATTCTCCAAGCTTAACACAAAATTGAATAGCACAACGTTGGTCCAAATTCCGTTGTTCCATTTTGCGTGACGCACAACCAAAATACAACTTCACTAATAGCAGTCACAAAAATCACATAGTTAACGGAAGGAGTTGAAACTCGCACTGAGCCATGGGAGGGTAGTGATACACGTGCAAGCGATCTGGCAACATCGCGCTGTTACCAGATTGCTTGCAGCGTTGCTAGTCTTATTATTTTTCTATCTCACCTCGTATATATCAAAATTACACATGTATATGAGCTATTTTATGTTCCGAAACAAAAATTAAAAAAAAAAATTGAAACTCATAGACAAATTCGAATAGCAAACAGCGCTGATTTACGCTGGTAACGTAATACTTGCGAAGGAGGGATAAGCAGTGAAAGAGATCTAATATCCTTGCCGAGAAAATTGTAACTTACCTCTACCACTTTTTAATTTTGTTTACCTTTAAACTCTCTTCTATCCCAACAAAATTACACCGCTTAACTAGCTATAATATGCCTTTAAAGAAAATTTAGAAAGTTTTCCACATTACCAAGCACTTGCACAGAATGTTCGATTTTCTGTAGCCTCATACAGCGTTAGTATTTATTCCAAAAAGGGACACATTTTTAGTGCGACGCGCATACAGCATCAATCCAGTCGGTTGTAGCATCTTCAATGAGTGACGTAAGATAATCTAGTCGCGCAACGTGATTTGTTGTGTATATACCGTTTTTATGCGTTTTTCAATACGAAAGTGGTTGTTTGTGTTCCTTGATACTATGGTGGTGGCTCGAACTTTATTCAATATAAGATTTATTAACGATGTATTGCCTATGATTGTTGGCTGATTTAAGTAGCTTTTATCGTTCCAGGTCCAATGGTTGAGTATTTCATGTTTATGACTTTGACTCAGATTATTATTCTGTTGCAGAAAGTGTGCTTCGTTGCAATGATAAGTGTTTAAGTGTATAAATATTTGTGGAGCGAAGCCCGTATGAAATTTATCTTCCACTTTTTGTTCACTTTTTCTTGCACCTGCTAATTTAGCATAGTTAATTGATTTAGTCTCTACTATACTGTGTGCTTGTAATGTATTTTAATGATTTTTATTTGTGTAGGCCATTAAAGAGCTCCTGAGTTGACGTCAGTCTATGAAATGCTGTGCTCATAGTTCGAGGATGACTGCTTCTGAAGATTGCTGCAGGGAAGATAATTATTTAGAGGTTAACCCGAGAGAAAACTCAAGAACTTTGTGCCTTTGGCTGCTTGGAGCTCTAGATGCGCTCAGTATAGTGCTCACTTTCAGTGTTAGTTTCCTCACTGATACATTAAGTGTACAAGTGTTCACCAGGGAAGAATAACATCTACCATGTGAGCTACTTAGGAAATAAAATGCGTACTTCTCGCACTCAATCCACTTTCTTCTCAAAGACTCGCACACCTCTATTGCATTAGCGCAAAACATTGGCCAAAAATAATAAAAGCCTAGTACGATTACGAAATTATTACGATTCTATCTGATAAGTGATTTAGTTTATTATATTTGTAGCTCACCGTATTTTTAGACATACACAGTGTGTCCCATGGAAAACGGAACTTTTTCAAAACATCGATTTATATTGGCGCCACCTATTGGTGGATGTTAGTAATGGAAAGGTCCATTCTTAACTGACATCCTGTCAAAATTGTATGACATTTGGTTCAATGGAAACCAAAATATCGCGCTCAAAGTGACAGTGTGTTTGTGGCATCGGTCGAAAAATGAACTTCGAACAAAGGACAAATATTAAGTTCTGTTTTAAACTCGGTAAATCCTTTACTGAGACGCATAATTTGCTAAAACAAGTTTATGGCGATAATTGTCTATCCCGTACCAGGGTGTAAGAGTGGTATAAGCGGTTCCAGGAAGGTCGTGAAGATATTCAGGACGACGAACATCCAGGTCCTTCGAATACCGTAGTTACTCAAAGTAACATTGAAAAAGTGCGTGAATTTATAAAAAATGAGCCAAAATCTTCATTGCGATACATGAAAATGGAATTGAATATGTCCAAAAATTCAATTCATCGCATTTTGACCGATCATTTAAATCTACGGAAGGTGTGTGCACGCTTTGTTCCACACAAATTGACCGACTATGAAAAATTGCTCCGAATTCAACATTGTAAGGATGTGATTAAAGAGTCAAAAAAGGACCCAAACTTGAAATATTCAATTGTGACTAGTGACGAGACATGGAGTTTTCAATATGATCCTGAAACCAAGCGTCAAAGTGCTAAATTAAAGCACCCAACCGAGCCCAATCCGAAAAAAAGTCGTCTTGAAAAGTCAAAAGTGAAGACAATGTTGACTTGTTTCTACGATTCGGAGGGTATTATTTATCGCGAATTCGTTCCACCTGGTCAAACGATTACTGCTGTGTTTTATCTTGGTGTTATAAAGCGTTTGCTCAGCCGTATTCGTCGTGTGCGGCCACAATACCGTGAAAAAGGGAGCTGGCGTTTGTTGCATGATAATACCCCGTCTCATCGATCGAACTTGATCACGGATTTTTTGATCAAAAATTCCATTTTAACCATCAATTATTCACCGTACTCGCCGGATTTTGCTCCGTGCGACTTTTATTTGTTCTCCAAATTGCACTTGCCTATGAAAGGAAAACGTTATGCCGACGTAGAGGCCATCCAAAGAGCGACGACCGACATAGTAAAGTCGATGGATAAAATGATCTCAAAAACTCATTCGATATGTTAATTGATCGTGCAAAACGTTGTATTAATGCGGAAGGAGACTATTTGTAATAAAATAAATGAGATTTGCCGGAATATTAAGTTTTTGTCTTTATTTTGAAGAAGTTCCGTTTTCCATGGGACACACTGTGTAACTTACCAGAAATAGAATTTTTAAAAATTAGATGGAGTTTATACAGTCTGTCAAGTAAGAGCGTGGTCGTGTTAATTTATAAAAAAATTTATTTGATAAAACTTTCATATTTATATATACATTGTACACATTACAAACAATGATGCAATTTGGTCAATAATGTGTCCAGTCACCACCGGCGTCGATAATTGCCTGGCATCT
Source organism: Chalcis sispes (assembly GCA_949987625.1). Taxonomy (NCBI): domain Eukaryota; kingdom Metazoa; phylum Arthropoda; class Insecta; order Hymenoptera; family Chalcididae; genus Chalcis; species Chalcis sispes. Next base: position 35,350,588 of record OX465096.1, on the reverse strand, counting down.
CCGAGACATGCTTTATACTAATTTGACGGCGTATTCTAGTGGCAAGGATCTCCAGATCCGACGAATTTCGTAAGACAACTGCTTCAAAGTGTATGTGCGTCTTCCACGAAGCTTCCGTTTAATATATGCCTACACATTTTTAATAGGGTTTGCATCGGGCGACTACGACGGCCAATCCAATGTAACAATGCCAGATTGAGTCTTCCACTGAGTACAGAGCTTGCTGCGGTGTTTAGGATCGTTGTCCTCCTGCAGAATCCAATCTTCATTTTTTGTGATGAACCATCGTTTGGCAGATGGCAGTAAAGCCTTCTTGTAGATTTTTATCATTTTCTCGGCATTTAGGTTGTGAGTAAAGCGGTGCAAAGTGCCAAATCCCTGCTTTGAGAAGCAGCCCCAAAAATGCACCTTTATTCCATGTTTTACGGTCCGCTAAACAAGCTTATTGGTGGAAGTTGACCAGGCTCGCGTGAGGACAGAACGTGCCCATATAGAACATTCATCAGTAAAAATGACATTTTCAAAATCTCTATCAATATTCTCATGCGCCCAAGCGAGTCGCTTTGTCACATGTTTTTCAGTCAACAGAGGCTTCTTCATTGTGTTGCGCCATTTCAGATGATGAGTACGAAGATGGGTTCGGATAGTTTCGTAGGATATATCTAAACCTTTTGCCATTAATTTTGCTTGTCCTTGCCGCAGTGTTAAAGCAGGATTCCGCAAAAACAGATTCACTATTCTTTTTTCATCTTTTTTGTTCACTTTTCCTATCAAGCCACGTTCTGGTAAATCATCGAAATTTTTAGCCACTTTATATCGCTGTATCCACTTCTGTACAAATGCCTTCGACTTTCTCATATATTTAGCAGCCGCTGATTGCGACATTTTGGGACCTTTCGGGTGGATGCAAAGGAACACAGCCTCGTAGCGCGACGCGTACTTAGCACTCATGGCGTTTAACGTGATTCTCTTTCAAAAGATCAACGACAACTGAATCAAGGACAAAGCTTTCCTCTATTGGCTCGCGAAAGAATTAGAGCAAAATCTTCCATTACCTGTCGGTGAAGTCGACCGCGCTCTTACTTAACAGACTGTAATATGATGTCTATAATAAATAAAAATATAAAATTAAGCTCTTATAAATAAATCTTTTATAAAATTGTTAGAAAAGATTATGACATAAAGCTCTCATTTGCTATCTAAGAATCCAACCTCGAAATTACCCTTTAAAATTAGTTTAATTTTTACAGATATAATTTAGACTACAGAATTTTGCCTTTTTTACAGTTTGAGGTGAAAAATATGGTTTTACATTCAAAAATCAAAGCGAATCTTCAAGTATCCTTATCAGTCGATGTAAAGATTTAATATCCTATAATTTACGTATATTTTACTTTAATTTTAAATGAGTAGTTATTAACTTTAAGTAGTGATAAGACCGGAACTCATCAAACACCTTATATATATACAGCCTGTCCCTCTATCTAGTGAAAATATTCATAACGCCTGATGCAGGGAGAAATTTTATAAATAAAAAACCTTGTTACATTAAAATCGGTGAATTAATTACTATTTAATTATTAATAGATTAAGAGCCAATCAGATTTCTTCGCGATCAAGTAGGCGGGCCTTGAGAGAAAAAAACCAAAAAAAAAAAAAACAATGGGCGGGGCTTTCAATTTTGAACTATACATCTATATGCGGCGATGTGTGCGTCGCACTGCTACGCTTGTTTCTCCCCACACGCGAATTTTAATTCTTATCTTCTTTTGTCTTCTCATTCATCTTCTTATTTCTCTCATTCAGGCTATAGCACTAACGGTTTGGGTTCTAATCCCCAGTTCCGTATTTTTTTTTTTTTATGTTAGCTCCTGCAAGTCTTTGTAAAATTCAAATAATAATATTAAAGTTTTTCTAGATTAAGTTTTCATTCGTTTGTAAGCATCTTTTAATATGTGTTTAAGAAAATTATGAATTAATTATTATTATTCTTGATTACAGTCAGTTGTTTGATAAATACAATAAAATTTTCATAAAGTAAGATATTAAAATAATCAAAATTTTATTTTCACACGAGATTTTAAGCTGTATAACATTATTTGTTACACCAAAAAAAGAAATGCCTTAAAAAAAAATATTTAAAGAAAATTCATCGATGTTATAAATTGGAAAACGACCTTGAATCTATTATACATTCGAGTCTTTCACACTCAGTTATCTCATATTGCATTTTTATGCATTTAACGTAAAAATAATCAGACGCAGCATTTTTTTAATAATATTTGTTTTATGAATAAATGGATATTACAATAAAAAATTAAGTTCAATCAAATATAGGGTGGAAAAATCATAGTTAATTAATAATCTTAAGCATCAATTATAGAAAAAATTATAAAACTTTTAGATATATTGGCTTTCATCGAAATACCTAAAAAAGACTTACAGAAGCTACAAAAAAAAAAAAAAAAAAATCGGAGCTGGGGATAAGAACCCAAACCGTCAGTGCTATAGCCTGAATGAGAGGAATAAGATGAATGAGAGGACATGAGACGATCAGGATTGAAATTCGCGGCGAAGTGGGGAGAAACAATAACATAGCAATGCGATTCACACATCGCCGCATATCGATGTATAGTTCAAAATTGAAAGCCCCGCCCATTTTTGTTTTTTTTTTTGGTTTTTTTCTCTCAAGGCCCGCCTACTTGATCGCGAAGAAATCTGATTGGCTCTTAATCTATTAATAATTAAATAGTAATTAATTCACCGATTTTAATGTAACAAGGTTTTTTATTTATAAAATTTCTCCCTGCATCAGGCGTTATGAATATTTCCACTAGATAGAGGGACAGGCTGTATATATATATATATATATATATATATATATATATATATATATATATATACATATATTATGCATTGAAAATTTAGACCGTGAAATAATAAAAAAAAATAAACAACCTAAATTCTACAAAACTTAGTTACTATGATTTTAATTTACCAAAAAAAATTTATTTATAATAATTATTGATTATTAAATTATTGATATTTTATTATTCAGAGAATCGAAAGGGAAGCAACCCATATTTATCAGACACTAACTGTTCCTGAGGATGAAGCTGCTAATGTACTGTACATTAATGGAACTTTAATCCACCGCTCAAATAATGAAATACCGGAATCAAGTAAAGTGTTTGATGAAAAGATAGAATTTTCAACAAAAGCAGTTCCAATTTGCGAATTAGCAAAATTTAGTTCTGGATTATCATCCTGCTGTTTATTAGTACGCAAACCACGGCATATTCGTAATATTTAATTTAAAGGTATCTCGTTAGGCACCATCTTTATTAAAATATAAAGCTTTTTATATTATTGAATAATATTTTTTTTCATAATTTACGTATACATATACTGTAACGGGATGTTTCTCCTACGCACAGTGCAGGTGCAATTTAATTTCTTGGCTAGAATTTTTTCGAGTTATTTCTCGTAAGGAGACTTCTTTCTCCATACAAACGAGATCATCAGCAGACGTTAGCTGCGAATATAATGATAACCTCGTGTAATGTCGACAGTGCCTGTCACAACGTGATTGGAAAGTCACTTGCCTCACGAGGGAAAACTCACATCTTCTCTCCTTGCCGGGCAGCTCAGAATGCCCTTGCGGAAGAAATGCGGAGGTGCTGATTTCCATAAATAAACTAGAAACCTATAAATGGAAAATCGACTTACAGATGCGCGAGACTTTACCTAAATAACTCTTTGTTAACCTTTACAGGGCCGGAATGACTTATATATGCGTCAGAAAATAAAATATTAAAGAACACATTTTTGAAACAAATAAATGTAAAGAATTATTAATAATAAACATAAAAAATGATTAATAATAATAATTGAAAATAAACAATAATTATTATTAATCAATATTACATACATACATGGAGTTATATTTTTAAAATTGCAAATAACGAACTAAATATTGCTGCTTGTTCCAAAAAATAAATACATACATAAAATGAAACATATACACACATATACACATACTTACACACACACACGCGCGCGCGCGCACACACGATATACGCGACACATAAACCCATGGGATCAGAAACTTGCCACGTCCATGTCATTGATCTTAGGTGATGCTGAGTACGAATACTTTTATCATTTGGAATACTCAGGATTTTTAATATTTTGAGGATCGAATAGTTTCAATTTTACAATTTCGATCCCGGAATCATAATCAGAGATGCGAGAAATCCCTATACATACCTTTTCATACATATGCAATATTTTTTTTCAATTTAAAAAAATTCAATACAGAACATTACAATCCTGGGGCAAAAGGACGCATATGTGCGTCCAGGTCTGACTCGTAAACATTAAGTCTTAGTTTGAGTCTAACAAAAAAAAATACCAACCCGAACTCTCCGATTTTATTGAAACTTTGATATTTTGTAGAACATCGAAAAATAAGAGATACTTACTTTTTTTTACATGCTAATTTTCACTTTAAGGGGGAGAAAATCACCCCTAAAGTTCATGCCCAAAATCACATTTCTTTAAATAACTCTGGTTCAATTCAATATTTTTCAACGAAACAATATGGAATTTATTCGTCTTAAAACATTTAACAAAACCCCGTAAGTCTTATTTTTAAAAATTACAACCCCTTATTTTTATAGGGAAAAAACTGTGTTTATTAAGAATTTTTTCCTGGAAAAATTCTGGAAAATGTCAAAAAAATATAAAAAAATATTTTTTTCACTATAAAATAATAAAAATCGGTTGAGATGTTTTGGTATTTTTACCTACTTTAATTTAACAAGTGAACTACCCCTGAATCACATTCAAACCACATGGAGATTTTCTAATAAGTAAAATCACTAATTTTTTTCATATTTTATGGCTTATAGATAATTACGAAGCACGCAGTACTGTTTTCTGCAATGAAAAATGTTGGGTTAAAATTACCCCTGAAGTTCACCCCCCTCCCAATCACATCTGTTTGAATATCTCCGGTTCTAGTCGATAATTTTGGATGAAACAAAAGAAAATAATTTATCTCCAAAAATTCAATGAGAAGTCAAATACAGACCGAAGGCCCGACTCTTTTGAAAAATTAAAACACTAGCTCTTAATCCCCTGACTTGAAAATCTTAAATCGCAAACAGGCCAAAGGACTGACTTTTGTCAAAATTTTAAACACAAATTCTTAAGCCTCTTACTCAACACATCTTCGATCACAGACAAGTCTTACTAAAAAATTATAAACACATGCTCTTAACCCCCTAACCCCTCACTCCTGCCCCACAATCCAGTTTACGTTTTAAACAACACGTTCGAAATTGCAGACAGGTCAAAAGCCTTAGCTTGGAACCGAGCAAATCTAAACTTCTGAACCTGTAAACAGAGAAACTCGATTTCATGAAGCATTTTTATTGACCATATTTTTCAATATGAGACTATAATCAAATGTTTTTCTTTATCAAAATAAGGATTATCTTTTTATTATATTTCATAGTAATAGTTTTTCTTTTTCAATCACGGATACATATTATAATAATAATAATAATTTTTTTTTTTTTATGGGAAAGGAAATGCTTTTCATGGACCATCAGGGAGACTGTACTTCCCCGGTATGTGGGACTTGCAAACGTTGCCCTACTCACTAAAACCCCTTTGCCTAGCCTGGTTTTCATTCCCATTTCGGTACTACCTTCAGATATTACTTCGGAGTGGGACCAGGCCTTCGCCAGAAAGGCGCCGTCTTTCGATTCATCTTCTTTCTTCTTTAATTACTTAGATTGTTGTACTTCTTGGACGGCCTACGTCAAACCGTCCAGAGCGGCCTTCTTATGTCGAAGGACCCTCCTAACAAAGGAGGAGACCTTTGACTACGCCGATTGACCCTGGAACATCATGGAGACTATATTGTCTGATGTGATAACTTCAACGTCTTTTTCTAACTTTTCCTGCTTGACGCTGCGGCGCTCACAATAAAAGAACCTGTGGAAAGAGTCATCGCAGAGAGAGTTACAAAGAGCACAGCCATGAGCCTTTACCTTACCCATATGGTGAAGGTATTTAAGGAAGAGGCCGTGCCCTGTCAAGAATTGGGTGAGGTAGTAATCTACCTTCCCATGGGAACATCGGAACCATGGCTCGAGCTGATGGATCAGACGAGCCGTCCAACGCCCAGTGAGTCCAGTTCTTAACGCTGTTACCAGGTCCGCAAGGATTCGGCCTAGGCTTTCTCTGTTGCGGTCACCTTGCCGAGTTCAGTTTTGTGCTGGTGCACGAACCTACGCTCTTGAGCCAGAAGGGCGATAAGGATTACCCCAGCGACTATCAGCACCGCAATCCCTGAGATCGTTCAGTACGAGGAAGCAATGCAAAGGGCCCTTCTTCGTTGTACTGCAGCCATTCTTGGACAATATTTCCCTATCCGCAGTGCTTAAGCTCATACTTCAGTCCCATATAGCATTATGGACTCCACAGACCGCATGAGCAAGTGTCGCTTGCACAAGCTTGGGCCCAAATGTTGGACATTACCTTGCTAAGAAACATCGTCACGACCGCTTTGTCCGCAGCTCTTTGGATATGGTGCCAGAAGGTAAGCTTGAAGTCAAGCATTACCCCCAGGTACTTTACCGCAGGCTTGGTTAGGACTGACACTTTACCCACATCAAAAGGACGTATCTTATTGATACGCCTCTTGGTAATCAACAAAATCTCGGCTTTTGAGGCTGACAGCTCGAGGTTGTGATCGTCCATCCATCGCACGACGTGACGCATCACCTGATTAAGTCGCATCTGTACCATATCACGAGCGATAATGACGGCAGCAACGTTATCTGCGTACCCAATCAGGAAGGTCTGCTCCGGAATCTCCATACGTAGGATTACGCCATAGGAAATATTCCATAATTCAGGACTTAGCGCTGAGCCTTGCGCAGCTCTATTTGTGAGCTTTCTTCTTTTCGGTTCATTTGATGTTCCGTACGCAATGTAGCGATCCGTCAGGTAACTTTGAATCATCCGAAAAATATATCCAGGCACCTGGAAATCACGCTGCATCGCGTTTAGAACATCGGCCTACCTGACCGAGTTTGAAGCATTTTTTACATCCAGAAGGACCAGCAGGCAGACGGCACGAGAATGTTGGTTGCCCTGCTTTACGGCTCTGGCAGCCTCCATCACCTCCTGGATAGCGCCGATGGTTGACTTACCACTCCGATAACCGTGTTGCCTTTTAGCTAGCCCTCCAGCACAAGTCTCGCGATCTTCCACCGGGCACAGAATGTACCCGCCTCAAGGCACGAGTTGTACATACCGAGCAAGAGCTCTAGATGGAGTTAAGCTACGGCCTTAAGTACCTCTGCCGGAATTCCCTGGCAGGGCGCTCCTAAGGGCCTCTTCGATTTCTGCCTTTGAGCAGTCTAAATCTCTGATCTCCAAAGTTACTCTTGGGATCAGCTCCTTGACTGAGCCTGTACCTCCGAGAGCCCTCTATAGGGCGTCTGATAGACCCTTCCGTCCCTCGGCAGAGGTGTTCCTAAACTCGAAGAGAACCTTGCCAGCTGTAGTGCGTCGAATCGATTTGATTTCAGCGCCGCAAGCTTCGAGATTTACGTCCTTATGGACTCGGCCTAATATATCGGCGTACGTCTGGCCGTCTGCTAGCTTAAGGCATATTGTCTCAAGTCGCGTCTTCTTGATTTTTGTTTTTGGTGCGCAGATTTCTTCTATGGCTGCTGCTGAGACGCGCCGCGAACTTGGGAGGCTATCTTCGATTTTCGCGTTGACGTTCTTTTGTACTTTTAATACTGTCAACATTCCCTTGACCAGTTTCTTCATTTGTAGACTACAATTGGTATGTCCTTAGGGGTCAAGGGACTAGCTGCATTTGCGGCAGCTATTTTGAAAGTACTCCCACTAACTGGTGCTTCTATACTCAGATTGCTGTTTCTTATTTTAGATTTGTTAGGCTCTGTAACTTGATAAAGGTTACTCTAGGATGCTGTGCCGTCTCGGAACGCGGTTTCTCAGAAGTATGAGGGGGGAGGGGGGTGATCACCTCTACAGCTACCCCCATTACTGCAGGGACTTTTGCTATAGGGCGGAAATATAACATACGCCCTAGCCTTGCACCTGCACCCTTCGTTGGCATCCCAGCATTATCTTGAGCGTGGCGCGTTGATGCCTGGAGTTCCAGGGAAAGCGCGCTGCGCGGATCATCTCATACATCCCAAGTGGGCAGTGTCACTGCACCCCCTACTCTCCCTGACCCAAACTGTAATCCCAGGAAGGACCCTTACGAGGTACTACTATCTGAGCCAGATGGACCAAGGTTTATGAACAAGGTGTTACTTCTTCCCCTCCTCCTCCCTCTCCTCTTAAAAGGAAAGGTCCCAAGCTTTGGACCGGTATAGCGAAGTTATAACAATAACAATAACAATAACAATAACAATAACAATAACGACAACAACGACAACAACAATAACAACAACGACAACAACGACAAAAACAATAACAACAATAATAATAATAATAATAATAGTAATAATAATGGTAATATTATAATAATAAGAAGCTTGCTGTAGGTGGTGGGAAACCCTACCGCGGCAAATGTCATCCTTCAAGGTCCAAGCCTTGCTTCCTAGGCAACGGCTCGTCGCGTCGATGCTCGCGCAGCAGCGCGAAAAAGAAAATGGCAGATAGAAAGCTCCGACTCATGAAATGATGCATGGGATAGTGGTACCTTACTGACATGTCTAACCACCACCTCACTTACATAACTACAAGTGTTCAAGTCTGCACGGCCGAGATCCCGAGGGACGTAGATCGGAGCGCCTTATAAACCAGGTAACAATCCGTGTGGTGCTGGAAGGTTCTATAAATGAATATCTTCCGACGGGTCATGGACTACTGGGTCAAGGTCTGGTGTAGACAAACGTGCACTATGGAGTGCTCACTGGGCACTGGTCCAAAAAGCGTTCAAAAGGGGATCCCCTCGAGGCTGCATGCCCTTTTCACTCTGGAGCGTACATATGTAAGACTAGTGAGGCACTACTGGGCCACCAAAAGTTGGGGGGGGGGGGTCGAACCCAGCCTAGCCAGCATGGGAGGCTGCCCCACGCATTGGTAGAGCGTTTCGCTGAATCTTGTCTTCCGTAGTAGTGCCAATTGGAGCTCGGATGGGACCTTACTGCGGAGGGAGGGGGGGACTTATCGAGGCCACCGGACTGTAGAGGAGCTCAGTTCTCGGGGAAATTTAAGACGGTTTGCTGTATTGACTACTCGTTGAGCCTCCTGACCACCACATTTTATACACTAATTACACTTATTTTAACAAACAAAAATGACTGATACAAATAAAAAAGCAGGCTCTACAGTGCTACCTGCGACGATTATGGACTTAGAGGAGTCCAGGTTGCAGCCCAGCACCCCCACCGCAGCAGTAGGTAATCTGGCTGTTGCGGAGGTTAGAGCTAGAGGATAGACAAAGACGGACAAAACGTGCCCCTAGCTGGCTCCTTGGCCAGTGATCACTAATACATCGTCTTTGAAGTGTTGAGCAGTACCTCGACGCTACAAAACGTACAAAGGGGGAGGGGGGTCTGCAACTAAAAAGGTTCAACCTCGTGAAACAGAACCATGACCGTTTTAGGGAGTCGCTGTTAGAAGCCGTAGGGCCTTTTGAGGCTGTTCCAGAAGACCTTATGGAAGGCACGGTCACGAGGACTGACTGGATAGTAGAGAAAACTATGACACGAATAACGCGACTGTGCAAGGCTTCTATGCCTTGTAAACGAAACGCATCGGACAGAAGAGCTATGTACTGGTGGTCAGACGAAATCAGTCTCATCTGGAGTGACTGCATCGCGTGCCGTAGACGTTTACATCGCGCGCATTAATGGGGAAACCCCAACATCGACAAATTATCGGTCTCATATAAGGCAGTACGAAAGCGACTGACGCACGTGATCAAGGACAGTAAGAAACGGTTACAAAATCGTAACCCAGAAACTGAGTAGTTTCAGTCTACCCGAGCGCGAAGACGAAACCATCATGGGCGCGATAGTGGGAGATCTTTTTCCAACCCATCCGGTGATGAAGGAGCCTTTGGACTACCGCGACCTAGCCGTCCCGGAATTGAGCGAGGTGAAGCTACTCCAAGCTACGTCTTCGCTGAAATCCGGGAGAGCGCTTGGGCCGGATTGTATCCTGGGGGAGATTCTTCGGCAGATCTCCATTGTACGTCTGAGACTACTCTTGGGCATGTGCGTGGCTCGATTGGTCCTCTTGTATAAAGGTAAAGAGGAACCCGAGACACTGTCGTCCTATAGGCCCCTGAGTCTTCTTGACACAGCGGGTAAACTTTACGAAGCGTTGCTAAAACTGCGGATAACGAGTGCGATAACAGCTGCCAGAGGGGTGACTGATAATCAACATGGCTTTCGGAAGGGCTACTCGACGACAGACGATAAGGAAAGTGACCGAAAATTTCCTACGAACAAGGTGGGTCTGCTACAGCGCGAGACCACTAGTACGCCTCGTGATCTTAGATGTAAAGAACGCCTTTAATTCCGCCGGGTGGAGGGATATTCTAGAAGCTCTGTGGGCTTTTAGGGTACTTTCTATTTGCTGTAGGTGGAGAGAGATTACTTAGAAGACAGATGAATTACGTACGAGATCACTGAACGACAGTCAAGTAGGTTGATCACTGCGGGCGTCGCGCAGGTATCAATACTAGGACCTGACTTTTGGAACGCGGTCTACGACGGTCTGCTGAGGTTGGAAATGCCAGAGAAAGCCTCACTCATCGCCTACGCCGACGTCGTAGCGATAGTGATCGTTCAGCGCAATCCAGTATTAGCACAGCTGATGTTGAGCCGGGTCATGTTACGGGTAGACGGGTGGATGACGTGTTACGGGCTGACATTAGCACTGACGGAAATCAAACTGATTCTACTCACCAGAAGGAGGATATAAACCGTCATACCGATGATGGTGGGGGCGGTGCAGACACAAACCAAAGGGAAGGTAAAATATCTGGGGGTAACTCTGGATACGAAGCTGACCTTTTGCAGGATTCGATACATAAATCGGCGACACAGGTCTCCGCGCTCTCCCGCCTTATCGCAAACAAGTATGGCCCGAGACCGGGAAAATGACGGTTGCTTATGGCCACCACCCACTTGATCTTATTATACGGGGCGGAAGTCTGAGCCGATCCGCTCGAGGTAAAGAAATACCGCAAACGACTGACGAACGTACAAGGACAAGGGGCTTTACAAATCGCGTGCGCGTACAAATCGATCTCAGCGGAGGCTGCCCTGGTCGTAGCGGGCGTAATACCGATTGACCTGCTCGCTAGGGAACGGAAACGAACATACGAACGAAGTGCCGACGTAGGAAGGACAAACGCGGCAGTTAAGGAACAAGACTGGACAATGCGCGAATGTACCGACCGTTGGCTAATGGACGTCACTGCTACGTGGACGAGATTCTTGATAAGCTGCCTGGTATTGTGGACCGCACGAGGGTTTGGGGAGGTTAACTTTTACTTAACCCAATTTTCGACAGGGCATGGTTACTTTAGACAGTATATCTTTTGGTGTAATAGGGTTGGGTCGCCAGAATGTGAATACTGCGGGTACGAGCGCGACGACGCCGAGTACACGTTTCATGTGTGCCGACGACGGACCACAGACAGACTGTCACTTGAGACAAAAGAGGACAACATCACGCCCGATAATACAATGGCGAGAATGCTGCAAGGCGGGAACAGTTCGACGGCGATAGCTACCTCGGTTAAGACTGTCCTGAGGGGTAAAAAGGCGGACGGGTGCCTGGAATATTTGATAATGGGTTGCATGAGTCGGTGAGAGAATGCGAATAAAAGTATCGTATGAAAAGAATACTAGACAGAGATAAGTTACAACGTAACACGAAACGGACTGACGAATAGACAGAACCTGCAGCGGTGAAGGAATACGAAAGTAGATCCACGCTGCCGTTTGGACAAAAGATGGATATTCCATCCGAACATCATATTTCTTCGGTTTTGTATCAGACATATGCTGGTGTATGTCGGGTTAGACGGTCCCCAGGGTTGCCAATGCTCTCGCCACGGATGTACCCGAGCAATTGAGTCCATCCGAGGCCAGAGCTGATGCGACTACGAAACCCGTCACACCAGTGGGTACCTCCGCGTCTACTGGTAGACAAAGGGGTCCTCACTGATGGTTTGGTTTAGGCAGATTCCCCGTTTTTTTACCTCTCAAAGAATAAAAAAGAAAAAATAAAATAAAATAACATCAATAATAATAATAATAATGATGATAATTTTTTTTATGGGGGGAAGGGAAATCTTTTTTACTGACCGTCAGGGAGGCTTCTTGCCTTTCCAGTGTGTGGGACTCGCAAGCTTTGCCCTACCCAATAAAACCCCTCCACCAAGTCTGGTTGTGGTACCCACTACGACACTACGTTCGGGCATGTCGACGTGGGGCCAGGTCTTTGCCAGCAAGGCGCCAATCGTAGAGGAATTTTTTCTTTTCTCCTGTTCCTCTTAACTCTTTAGGTTGTCCCATGGTTGCCATCCAGGACGGTTTTTTTTGTCGAAGGACCCTTCTAACGAAGAAGGTGACCTTCGACCACGCCGATTGACCCTAGAGCATCACGGAGATTATATTGTTTGGCGTGATGACTCCAAGGTCTTTTACTAACTCTCCCCGCTCGACACTCTAGCGCTTGCAATAAAAGAACGTGTGGAGAGCGTCGTCGCATGGACGGTCACAAAGGGCACAGCCACTACCTTTCCCATACGGTAAAGGTATTTGAGGAAGAGGCCGTGCTCTGTTAGAAACTGGGTAAGGTAGTAATCTACCTCATCATGCGAGCGCCGGAACCATGGCTCGAGCTGAGGGATCAGTCAAGCCGTCCAACGTCCCCATAGGTCCAGTACCCAACGCTGTTGCCAGGCCTGCAAGGATTTGGCCTAGGCTTTCTCCATTGCGGTTACCTTGCCGAGTTCAGCTTTGTGCTGGTGCACGAACCTACGCTCTTAAACCAGAAGGTCGATAGGGACCGCTCCAGCGATCCCCGAGACCGTTTGGTACGAAGAAGCGATGCAAAGGGCCCCTCTTCGCTGCACTGCGGCCATTCTACGACGATACTTCCACATCCGCAGTGCTTCAGCCCACACTTCAGCCCCATATAGCATTATGGACTCCGCGGTCCATATGAGCAGGCGTCGCTTGCAGGGGCTCGAGCCCCAAATGCTGGCCATTACCCTGCTAAGAGACGCTGTCACGTCGGCCGTTTTGTCCGCAGCTCTTTGGATATAGTGTCAGAAGGTAAGCTTGAAATCAAGTATTGTCCCCAGGTACTTCACCGCCGGCTTGGTTAGGACTGACGCTTTTCCCACATCGAAAGTACGTATCTTGTCGATACGCCTTTTGGTAATCAAGACGATCTCGATTTGTGTAGCTGACAGCTCGAGGCCGTGATCGTTCATCCACCGCACGATACGACGCATCACATGATTCAGACGCATCTGTACTGCCTCCATATCGCGAGCGATGATGAAGGCAGCAACGTCATCTGCGTACCCAATCAGGAAGGCTTGCTCCGGCATCACGATGCACAGGATCCCGTCACATGAAATATTCCATAATTTGGGACCCAGCACTGAGCCTTGTGCAGCTTCAGCTGTGAGCTTCTTTTTTTTTGGTCCATCCGATGTTTCGTACACGATGTAGCGATCCGTCAAGTGGCTCTGAATCACCCGAAGAATGTATCCAGGCACCTAGAAATCACGCTGCATTGCGTTTAGAACATCGACCCACCTGACCGAGTTAAACGAGTTCTTCACATCCAGAAGGACCAACAGGCAGACGGGGCGAGAATACTGGTTGCCGTGTTCCACGGCTCTGGCAGCTTTCACTACTTCCTGGATAGCGCCGATTGTCGACTTACTACTCTGAAAACCGTGTTGCCTTTCGGCTAGGCCTCCAGCGCAATGCTTGGCTTGCTGTAGTCGGGGTTACAATAGGCCCTCCAGGAGTTTTCCCGTGGTGTCGAGCATACACAGGGGCCGATAGAAAGGCACTTGATGGTGCCTAGCCCTTACCGATAAGCACAAGTCTTGCAACCTTCCACCGGGCACAGAATGTACCCGCCTTAAGTCACTAGTTGTACATACCAAGGCAAGAGCTCTGGATGAAATTAAGCTACGGCCTTGGGTACCTTCGCCGCAATTCCGTCGACTCCTGGCCCCTTCCGTTTCTTCATCGGACTGACAGCTCGTTTGAGCTCCTGTTCGGTGAACAATAGAAAGTTAGGGTTGACCGGCGCTATTGCCTGATCCTCAAGCAATGGATGCGTAGGAAAAGGGGCACTGGGAATACTGTCGATCATAGCCACGTCTGTGGGCACTTCCCGAGAATAGGCACCTAGCTTCTGCATAACGATCTTGTACCCCAGACCCTACGGATCCTTGTTGAGTTCCAGGCAAAGCTTTTCCAGCATTAGCGCTGACTAAACCTGATAACCTTTCGAAGCTCTTTTCTGGACGATTTAAAGTCGGCCATTTTTCCAGCTAGGTCGCTGTCCCGTTTTCTAGATCGCGTTGCTGATCGCCGAGATCTCAGACACTTGCGTCTGAGGTCGGTAATCTCATCCGTCCACCAGTGGGCCGGGCGTCGCACGATCTTCGGTTTCCTCCGCGGGATCGCCTTCTTGCAAGCTTGGTGGATAAGACGTATAGTGGCGTCCGTCACCGGCTCTACTCGCTCGGAGGCTGGGAGATCATCTGGGACGCCTTCAAGGGATCCCCAGCCACGCGTAGTTGCCAGAGATAGCTCTTTCCTATCAAGTTTGTCAATATTCCATCTAGCTGGACCACGCGTATCGATTGGCCTTCCATCACTTACGCGGAAGGTAATGTACTGGTGATCGCTGGCTGGGTAGTCCTCGATCATCCGCCAATCCTTGGTACGCGCACCCAGACTCGCGTTCGTTTACGTCGTTTGAGGCGAGGTAGACACTGACGTATGATATGTCCTTGTACCTCACCCACTTATAACCGAGGCCGGATCCATGTCCCAAGATGAAGATGTTTCCTAGTTCGACGATCCATATGGCCGCAGTACCGAAATCACCGGGGTACTATTTTATGCCGTCTCTGTTTCGGTGCTGCTCTTTGACGAGGACAATGTCAGTGTTCTTCTCGAAACAGATTTGGGACAATAGGTTTTGGGCCGCCTTGCTTCTATTTAAGTTGCACTGCAGGACTACCGCCATTCCCGCTGAGCTTTTGCCAGGGCTTCTTTGAAGGCCCTGCATATTCCAGGCCCATCTACATGTTTGTTTGCAGCTGGGTCAATCTCTGAACGGGGGTACAGAAAGCACGTTGGCTCAGCGTTACATTCGCTGTCCTTGTGTCCCTGCCCGTTACATCTGTAGCAGAGATTACTGCGGTCGGGACGTTTACATCGGGGGACACGGTTCCCATAGCCAAGACACTTGAAGCACCTGGCTATGATATCACGGCTCCGCAGCTTGCAATATACAAGGCCGATTCTAAGTCGCCATTTTTGAGGAGCGTGTCTGCTGCCTCGTCTTCGATGTTCACGAGCGCGAGGCATTGCTCCCTCCAGTTGGACCTTGTAAGCCTGATTTGTAAGGTCCCCTTGTAGTCCTGCAGCTCGGACGTCAAGGCCTCCTCGATTTCTTGCGCAGTGCAGCAACTATCCATGTCCCGGATCTCCAGAGTAATCCGAGGTGTCAGCTGCTGCATGCTGCTGTCCTTGCCGATGATTTCTTGCAGAGCTTCGGTGAAATTTGCCTTGTGATGTGCGTTTATCTTCTTCAATTCGAGAAAAACCCCTCGTTCTCTGGTCTTTCGGACGCATCTTACTTCCACCCTGCTGCTTTCCGGCTTGGCGTCCTTGCGGATGACCTGCAGGACGTCTGCATAGGTTTTGCCGGCTTGGGGCTTTGTTAAGATGGTGTCTGATTTTTTCTTTAGGAGCCTTCTTTCTTTGGTTCCCACTGCGCCCTCGTCGTGTATAGTTGGTTTTTCGACGCGTGAGTTTGCCTCTTTCTTTTCCTTCGGAGGCGGGTTTTTCTTTAGTTGGCAGTGTTTCTTAACAACCGCCGTGCATGTCTCGCCACCTGCTTTCGTTTTCTTTTTTGCCACCGCTGGTTGAGGTATAAAAAGTGGACTGGAAGCAGGCCTCTTATTTCTAGTGAGCGGAGGCTTGGGCACTTAAGCCGGTGTTGTAGGCTCGCTGTCTCTTCGGCGAGTTCTGCCGCTCCGACAATATTCCCGCTCAACCTTATCTAATGTGTCTTCGATCGTTGGAAGGCCATCTTTAATTTTCGTGTTCACGTTCTTTCGTACTCTTAGTACTGTCAACATACCCTTGACCAGTTCCTTCATTTATAGGATATACTTGGTAAGTGTGTCCTCACGAGTCAAGAGGCTAGCTGCATTAACTGCAGCTGTTTTAGAAGTGCTCCCAATAAGGGGTACTTCTGTTGTCAGGTTATTTGCTTTTTTCAATTAATTAGGCTCCATGATATAATATAAATTACTCCAAGATGCTGGGGCGTCTCCGAACGCGGTGCCTCAGGAGTGTGGAGGGGGTTGGGGATCACCTTCACAGCTACCCCCATTGCTGTAGAGGCTTTTGGCTATAAAACGGAAATTCGCCCCAGCCTTGCACCTGCGCCCTTCATTGGCACCCCAGTATCTCCTTGGGCGCGGCGCGTTGACGCCGGGAGTTCCAGGGAAAGCGCGCTGCACGGATTATCTCACTCATCCCAGTTAAACAGTGTTACCGCACCCGCTACTCTCCCTGACCCAACCTGTTACCCTAGGAGGGACTCCTACAAGGTGCTACCATCCGGGCAAGATGGACCTAGGTTTTTTAACGAGGTGTTACTCCTCCCCTTCCTCCTCTCTCTCCACTTGAAGGAAAGACCCCGGGTTTGGGACCGGTAAAGCGGAGTTAATAACAATAACAATTACAATAACAATAACAATAACAACGACAACGACAACGACAACGACAACGACAACGACAACGACAACGATTACGACAATAATAATCACGGTAATCACGATAATCACGATAATCACGATCATCACGATCATCACGATAATCACGACCCAGTTGCAAAAATCCACGTAAAAATCTACATGAAAATTCACGTGGATTTTTACATAGAAATCTACACCAAAATCAGTCTAATAACACACTGTATGTGGATTTCCACGTAGATTTCCGCGTAGATTTTTACGTAGATTTCCGCGTAGATTACCATGTGGGTTTCAACGTGAAATTAGTGTAGAAATCTACGTGAAAATTAGTATCGATGTCTATGTCGAAATCAGTGTAGAAATGTACGTAGAAATAAGTGTAGAAACCCACACAGATCGAAAGGTTTTTTAAATGTTTTTAAAACGTTTCATGAAAGAATGAAAACCTTTTTAAAAGCTTTCAAAAAAATTTTTTAAAATGAGTTTATGTCCGCTTTTAAATCCTTTAGCAACTTTTTCTAGCTCCTTTTATAAACCTTTCGATACAAGTTTTAAAATCATTTCTATAAAAGTTAAAGAAATATAAAAAAAAATATTTTTGAAAGTAATTGATAAAACCTTTTAAAATACTTTTCTAAAACCTTTATAAAAACTTTAATTAAGTATTTTATATATTTAAGAATTTTATTTTTTATTATGATTCTACATATTTTTAACATACGCATTAAATTTTATCGTTTATTCGCATTGTCGCGCATGTTATTTTACACATTATTTTACGGAAAAAAACGCAGAAACTGTCAAATAAGAGACTGTAGTAATCTGAAAATTTTCATTCATAAGAGCTACTCAAAAGCTGTGTAAATTCGTTTTACAAAAGTTTCTCGAAAACCAATATTATTTCTTTAAAATCGGTTTTTTCCCTTTTATAAAAATCTCGTAACATTAATAAAAAAATATGGAATCAAAATTCAGTAGTATCAATATGATAAAAAATTTCGTTACTTTATTCAATCCTTAAATCTAGGCCAGATGGTATTAAAATATTTAATTTGTAGCATAGCAAAAAAAGTTTAGTGTGTTTTCTGTCGGTCATTTCCAATTGTTCATAAAAAAAAAAATTCAAATAAATTACAATAAAATTTCCAGATTCTAAAAAACTGTACGTGGCAATTCACAGGAAAAATTATGAAAAAATCTATACTAAATTTTTGGAAAAACTCAAATAATTAATGTAAAAATGTTATGAAGAAAAACGTGATATTTTACAAACAATCGATTGCCGAATTTAGTTTTTCGTAATTCTGAAATTTACGGCTGCGGCAGGCCGAACATGATAAAAAGATTTTGCCCGGACTGGTCGGGAAACGACTCGGGAAGAGCGTAGACGAGATCTCTACGCCTTTCCCCTCCGAACATGGGATCCGAGTTCCCAAACGGACCGCCGACGAGCTCATAAGCGCTGAGCCCATACTCGCGCCGGCACCGGACCACCCAGAGCAGGGTGCTCCAAAAGGTGCCAGATGGCGGTTACCCGTGTGCGTTGGGGGGTACACCCTACGCGCACTATACGACTCAAACGCGTCACGCACAGTGATGAGCGCCGTCAGCTTACAAATAGCCACGGTGTGTGGACGCGCGGTCACGCCAAGTCAGGGCAAGGAAGCAATGGTAGGAAACGGCCATTACGCTTCCATAGTTGGATTCGTCCAACTGCCCTTTGAGGTGGCCGGCCTGATAAAGGACATCGAGATGGCAACCCTGCCTGGTTTACCAGCAGATTGTTACCTCGGTGTCAATTTTATTCGGGGATTTAAGGCCATCCTCGATCCAGCGATAAACCAGCTCCTCATACAAGAAGCTAGGAGGGAGCTGGCTTTGGAGTTGGCCTCGCTGGAAACTGCCGGCAATCCTGCAGTGTCAACCATCGTCCTAGCTGACGTCCAGCTCTCGGAGCGAGAGTAGCTCCAGGGACTGTTGGATCGCATGCTGGCCGAGGAGCCAGCGAGCCTGGGCTGTACGGAGTGGATCGAGTACGCCATTGATGTTGGCGATGCTCGGCTTATAAAGCAGAGGGTTTACCCGTACTCCCTGAAGATCCAAGAGGTGATGCACGCCCAAACAAAGGAGATGCTGGAGGGCGGCATCATCGAGCCTTCACCTAGCGGCTGGTCAAGCCTAGTTGTTATGATCAAGAAGGCTAACGGCAGTTATCGATTTTGCATTGATTTTCAGAAATGTCAATGCAGTATCGAAGCTGGATGCCTAGCCGAGGATAGATAGCATCCTGCGCAAGCTGCAGAGGTCGAGATATATCTCGACGCTCGACCTCAGCAGCGCCTATCACCAAATACGGCTCAAGGAGAAGTCAAGGCCGATCGCGGCGTTTACCATGCCCGGACTCTTCCAATTTACCCGGATGCCGTATGGTCTGAGCTACGCTGGTGCAATCTTCCAGCGGCTTATTGACATGGCCCGGAGCTTGAGCCATTCGCGTTCTCCTACCTTGACAATGTTATCATCGTCACGGAGACGTTCAAAGAACACTTGTGACGGCTTGAGCATGTGTTGCGACGCATTCGAGCGGCGGGCTCACGGTCAACCGCGAAAAGAGCGCGTTTTTCCAAGATTAGGCAAAATACCTTGACTTGCTGGTGAACCGGGAAGGATTTTGCTTGGATCCAGCAAAAGTCGCTCCTATGATCGACTTCCTAGCACCCAAGAATTTGCGACAGCTGCGCAGATTTTTAGACATGGCGTCGTGACATCGCAAGTTCCTCAAGGACTTGGCCACGATTGCCGAACCGCTCACGCATTTGACCAAAAAGGGCCGGCGCTACGAGTGGGAAAAGGAGCAGCAAGCAGCCTTCGAGCAGGTAAAGGCCTTGCTAGCTTCTGCTCCTATCCTGCAAAGTCCCAGGTTTGACGAGGAGTTCTTCATATAAGCGGACGCGAGTGACACGGGGGTCGGAGCCATGTTACCATGTTAGGATGAGTGGTACCTTCGGCTATTGCAAAAGGTGCAAAAGGAGCCCTCAAAGTATCCTCGATTGAAGTTGGTTAATGGTCAGTTATATAAGTATGACCCCAACCCGACCATCGAGGATGCTCTAGAAGACGAAGACGACGCTTAGAAAATCGTCGTCCCCGCTGAACGGAGAAAGCTAGTCCAACAGGAGTGCCACGACGACCCTACGGCAGGGCATCTGGGTCGCAAGATGACGCACTCCAGGGTCACGCGGCAGTATAACTGACCGAAGCTGGCGGACTATGTGGCAGACTACGTGCGTAGATGCCAAGTCAGCTAGCAATGCAAGGTAGAGCAGTAGGCTCCGACTGGCTTAATGGGCAGGAGACTCATTGAGTGGCCATGGCAAGGGATAGCTGCGACGTGATGGGACTATTCGTCCAAAGCCGCAGAGGCTTCGAATACGAGGTCTGGCTATTAAATAACATGACTGCGCGCCTAGAGGGCGCCGTAGAGGGGTGGGGAAAAAAACGAAGAGTGCGTTGGGTATCTAGATATCTTGTCTATGCACGTACCAAAACACGTTCTCGTCACTATTATTGTATTTGTGCAGTAGCGGTTTGAAACGAACGTGTTTTTTTCTCGTGCCGAAAACCATGTGTGACGAAAAACAGGAGCAACGTTTCAATCTCAAATTTCTCGTTAAATTGAATAAAACTCTGACTGAGTGCTGTAAATTGTTGCAAGAGGCCTATGGGGACAATTCTCTATCTCGTGCGCGTGTTTTTGAGTGGTGTAAGCGCTTCAGTGAGGGCCGAGTGAGCACTGAAGATGACCAACGCCCAGGTCGCCCTGTCACTGTTTCAACTCCAGAAACAGTGACCAAAATTAACCAAATTGTGCGTGCAGATCGTCGAATGAGCATCCGGATGATTGCCGAGGCTGTAAACGCCGATAAAGAAACGGTTAGACAAATTTTACACGAGGAATTACACATGACAAAAGTCTGTGCGAAGTTGGTGCCAAAAAACCTGACTCCTGACCAAAAGCTCTTGCGTCAACAGGTCTGCTCAGATTTCCTTGAAAGGTTAAAAAAAGATTCCGGACTGATGAAAAACATTATTACTTGCGACGAAACGACAAAAGATAAAATCTGCTTCGAAAGGGACCCGATTTAAGTCGATGGAAGCGTTAATGCAAAAAACGGCAGAGTTCCTAAAGGCCCTCACCAAAGAAGGCTTCCAGCACTGCTTCGATCAATGGAAAAAACGTATGGGAAGGTGTGTGGCGAGGGAAGGGGGGTATATTGAAGGGGAGCATTTGAATGTAGAATAATTTTTATAATAAAACCCTTTTTCGTAACCAGTCTCGTTATTTAATAGCCAGACCTCGTATATCCTGGCTTTCCAGGATCTATTGACTCGGTAGATCGAATGCGTCCGGTTGCGAAAGGTAAGGACCGAAGCCATCTTCAAGGCCCTGGTCAAGCGTGTCGTGCTCCGATTCGGTTCGCTGAAGGTCCTCCTGACCCACAATGGCACGTAGTTTAAGAACTGGATCCTCGATGGATACCTGGAGAAGCATGGTATCCATCACTCCATGACACCGGCCTACCACCCGCAGGCGAATCCTGTCGAGCTAGCCAATAGGACGATTAAATCCATGATCGTGGCCTGCTTGGAGAAGTCGCTTGATCGTTGGGACAAATACCTGAACGAGGCGGTGTTCGCCTTCAACAGGGCTGAGCCGTCGGAGCGAGCCCGGCGCTGCTCAACTACGGCCGATAGCCCGCCCCTCCAAAGATCAAAGCCCGGATGTCGCACGAAGCTTTAGCTCGAGCATTGCAGGAGGAAGCAGTGCGGGGCTGGGCAGAGCGCGTACGGAAGCTGCCAAAGCTTCACGCGCGTGCCTCCGAGATCGCCACTAAGAAGCAGAAGAGGCAGGCGCGCTACTACGATGTGCGCCGCCGGGAGCTTTCCTTTTAAGAAGGTGACTGGGTGTGGAAGAAAAATAAGATGCTTTCCTCTACAGCCCAGGGGATAGCGGGGAAGCTAGCCCCTAAATTTGCAGGGCCTTACGTGTTCAGTAAGGTCCTGGGCAGCACGTACGAGCTGAGGGACGGAGATGAGTGTACCATCCGTCCTGTGCACGTCAGCCAGCTCAAGAATTACGTAGCTAGAGTTCAGCAAGAGCAAGAGTTTATCGTCGGCATGATAAAGGTTGTTCGGAAGGTAACGACCAAACCAAAGAAGGCCGACGGTGGCTCGTCGACCAGGGCCTCAAACCTAGTCATGTAAATATAAACATTGACACCAAATAAAGTATTTATTTTTATTTTTGTTGTAAGAAACGGCGTCTAACATCATTTTCTATTTCTCATCCCAACCTAAAACTCGGGGAGGGCGACAGAAAAATAGCTGCTAAGCAGAGCCTAGCAGTGACTGGGGGAGGGGTGTGACAGGTGGCTTATCGAGGTTAGGCTACCTTCCATGCGGTGCGAGGTATAGTTCGCGGCGTGACTATACGTGGCGCCATCGATCAAGCGATCGGTGGCGCGACGCGGAAAAAGACGCGAGAATCCGCGGCGTGCCGAAACGCGGCGCCATGGATCAAGAACCGATAGCGCTACGCGGGAAAAGCGGAGAGACGTAGCGTGAAAGGGGGAAGAAGAGAACCTTTTTCTCTCCTCAAGCGCCAAGCTGCGAGCATCGCTGCGAAGAAAAGATAGAGTTTTCCACCGCCGATAGCGAGATTTCCAGCGAGGAACGTGTATTCGAGAAGACGAACCTCCTTAGTTAGAAAAAAAGTAAGTTGCCACTTTCCTTAGAATACTTTAGTTAACCGCGACTATATTAATATCCTTTTACGTGCGCGATCGCGTTGATCGTTTGTATTTTTGTATTTGTGCGAGCGGCGAGTGAGATAACCGATCTCACTCGCACAATCATAGATTACACGCACGAGTAAGAGAGAACCACTCTCACTCGCACGAGTATAGATTGCGAAGACGAGCAAGAGAACCGCTCTCGCTCGTACAGTCATAGACTATGAGTAGCGAGTAAGAGAACCGCTCTCACTCGCTCGTCCATAGCTTGCGTAGCTGTAACGTCGAAGTCTTAACTCAAACATGCAGCTTTGGCCTTTCTTTTTTTTTAAGCCTGGACATTGAAGTCCATGGGCTTGGAGTGGTCAAAGGAATAACAGAGCAGGAAAATACTAATTAAATTTTTATCGGATAGGTGTGAATTCCGGGATTGAGAATGCAGCAAGCCACTACAGGCTTGTCTATTCTCGGAAGAGGACCTAACCAATGATATTTAGGAAAAAGTCGAAGGACACTTTTTATTTAGTCCAGCGACTCTCGGAGGAAAATAGATGACAGAAAAACAAAAGAATGAATTTAAATTAGAAATACTTTTATTTCCTTCTTTACTCACTTTTACAACTTCTCTCTCTCTCTCTTTCTCTCTCTCTCTTTCTCTCTCTCTCTCTCTCTCTCTCTCTCTCTCTTTCTCTCTGATTTATTCTTCAAGTTGGTGGAACGATGTTGTTGAACTGGGGCGCGGTCGGCTCGTGGTGATCCAGATCGGGGCTCTGCCTGCTGGGGTCTTCTGATGTCCTTCGATCTGGGGCGCAGTCAGTTCGTTGTGACCCAGCAACGTATCGTCGGCAATTCGCGCGGACTGATGGTGATGGTCAATTAAAAAATCTCACGTCGAAAGCGTCTCCGCATGTCAAGCTTGTTTTTTTATGCACTCGTACAGAGATGATTCTACGCCAATCAGATTGCGAGAAATTAGCGCGCGGTGGGCGCTAATTACTTATCTCGAGCGTATTCCTCTTCAGAGGGAGAGCGAGAATTAGAGAGAGAGAGAGGAGATTCTTTTCGTACAATTTTTATGCATATCCTTTATTTATTATTTGCGATAATTAAATGTAAAATTAAATTAAATGGTTGCATTCTATTTAAAATCTAACGCACATTACAAAAAAGGGCGAAGTTTTTCGTCGCATTTTACGCTATTTGCGTTGTATTTATTTTTGCAATGATCTTAAAAATAAAAAAATAATTATTTAAATTAAAAATGATTGTCACTGGGAACAAGTATGGCAACTTTTAATTATCAAAAATAATTTTCAATTACTAGGTTATTGAGAGAAAAAGAAAAAAAAAAGGAAACCAGTGCAGAATACCAGTTAAATAATTATTTTTTTTTTTTGAATTACAGTCTTTACTTAATTTTTAAATATTTGTCGTGAAGTGCCGGTGAATTAATAAATAGATTGACATTATTCTTAAATAAAATTAGAGAGTTTTTAATTAATATTCCTTAAGTTTTTGCGTTGACTGTATCATGCGCTATGTTACTTTAATTGAATTTTAAGAGTAATTAATTTTTTTTCATAAATTAATGATAGGATTAATTATTAATCTAGAGAAATAGCAACAATTATTACTTCAAGAATTTATTAATGATAAATTCAATTTTAATTATATAAATAAATAAAAAAAAATATACGGCAAGAAAAATTACGATTAGATATAATCATTTAAAATTAGTTTTAACCTCCAAAGAATCATAAATTCCATCGCAAAATTAAAATTCCTCGTACATAGAATATGCAGGAAGGTAAAAATAAAAATTTTTAATCCCTCAAATATAGGAGTGGTGAATATTATAACGCTTAATTTAACATAATGTCGAAGAATTTAATTATTAACGGGAAAAAAATTAGAAAATAAAATTAATATGACACTTCATGAAAATTATAGCATTCCACAAAAACAATGATTTTGGAGATAATGATAATAGTTAAATTTCTACAATAATGTTCGGTTATTAAGTCCGGAAGTAAGTGTTTTTTTTTATTTTCACAATGACGGATAAGCAACCATTCATTTCGCTTAATTATCTTATTAATAGTAAATAAAAGCAAAAAGAAATCCTTTCGGTATTTTATAAGGAATAAGTAAGTTTACTGAATAAGTTGTTTATGCTTTTATTTAGAAATACAAAAATAATAATGATAAATTGGAGGAATTAGAATAATCGAATTATAGTGTAAAGGTTCTAAGGAAACAAGCGTAGCATAAGATTCGATACATACAGTTAGTTTACGGGAAAACGTAACACTCGTTATTATTAAAAATAAATCAATGCTGAAATACATTGGCGTATTTTACAATAATTAGTGATTATGTTTCACATTATCTTTTTATGTACGAGGTCTGGCTATTAAATAACAAGACTGGTTACGAAAAAGGGTTTTATTATAAAAATTATTCTACATTCGAATGCTCCCCTTTAATATACTCCCCTTACCTCGCCACACACCTTTCCATACGTTTTTTCCATTGATCGAAGCAGTGCTGGAAGTCTTCTTTAGTAAGGGCCTTTAGGAGCTCTGCCGTTTTTTGCTTTACCGCTTCCACCGACTCAAATCGGGTCCCTTTCAAAGCAGATATAATCTTCGGAAACAAAAAAAAGTCGCACGGTGCCAAATCTAGCGAGTACGGCGCGTGTTCGAGCACTGAAGTGCGCTTACTGGCCCAATACTGCTTCACAGATAGCGCGTTATGGGCAGGTGCGTTGTCCTGGTGCAAGATCCACGAGTTGTTCTTCCACAACTCGGGCCGTTTCTTACGAACTCGTACTCGCAGTGTTGCCAAAACTGACAAATCGTAAGTCTGGTTGACAGTCTGACCCTCTAGAACCCATTTAGTCATCACGATACCATTAATGTCGAAAAAAACGATCAACATTGCCATGAATTTTAATTTGGATATCCTTGCTTTTTTGATTCTGGGCGATTCAGGCGTCTTCCAATGCATCGATTGCCGCTTTGTTTCAACATCGTATTGGAAAATCCACGTTTCGTCGCAAGTAATAATGTTTTTCATCAGTCCGGAATCTTTTTTTAATCTTTCAAGGAAATCTGAGCAGACCTGTTGACGCAAGAGCTTTTGGTCAGGAGTCAGGTTTTTTGGCACCAACTTCGCACAGACTTTTGTCATATGTAATTCCTCGTGTAAAATTTGTCTAACCGTTTCTTTTTTGGCGTTTACAGCCTCGGCAATCATCCAGATGCTCATTCGACGATCTGCACGCACAATTTGGTTGATTTTGGTCACTGTTTCTGGAGTTGAAACAGTGACAGGGCGACCTGGGCGTTGGTCATCTTCAGTGCTCACTCGGCCCTCACTGAAGCGCTTACACCACTCAAAAACACGCGCACGAGATAAAGAATTGTCCTCATAGGCGTCTTGCAACAATTTACAGCACTCAGTCGGAGTTTTTTTCAATTTAACGAGAAATTTGAGATTGATACGTTGCTTCTGTTTTTCGTCACACATGGTTCTTGGCACGAGAAAAAAACACGTTCGTTTCAAACCGCTACTGCACAAATACAATAATAGTGACGAGAATGTGTTTTGGTACGTGCATAGACAAGATATCTAGATACCCAACGCACTCTTCGTTTTTTTCCCCACCCCTCTACGGCGCCCTCTAGGCGCGCAGTCTCGTTATTTAATAGCCAGACCTCGTATCATATCCATCAGGAAACGGAAAATCTGCTCTCTTTCGCCCTTTTGACATGAGTTTTATAATTATTCTAAATCAATGATTAATTTGTGAGCGGAGAGAAAGAAAAATTTTTACTACAAGTGTACAATAGAAGAATAATACTTTGGCATTCCAAGTTGGACCGGAAACGCTGTTATCGCGCGGCGTCTCAAATCGCGCTGTAGATGCATTTTTCCGATGTCTTAAAGCTATGAATTCTTTCGCGTTATAGCTGGACATTAAAATAAATTATTTTATTATTTCTCTTTTTGTTTAAGAGATAAAAAAAATAAATGGAAATAAAAGGAAAGATTTTTGGGGAAATCCAAAGAAGAAAGAGGGAAAAAAAAATTATTCCCCCTTTTTTTGTTAATAAAAAGTAACGAGATCTTCCTTACCCGCACCTCTAAGGCGAGTGTAGGTAAAAGAAAGCAGGGATCGGTTAGATAACGTTACCGATCGGTCTGTGATTTAAAAACGTAAAAACGCTGCACCGACGTTACGTAGCCATAGACTACACGTGTGTGTGAAGCCGCGCGAGCAGAGTACGGTGCGCATGCGCAGTGCGTACCTATCGAAATAGTATTGCGCGTCCATCAATACTGATTGCTAGCCTTGCCAACAAGCCTTTACGCGACGTATAATCACGTTTTGTACATTTTATTGAAATTATTTTACAATAAACAAGTTTAAGCGCATAACGGGTGCGCGTTATTCGTCTTTCTTCTTCTTTAGCTTCCTGTCCCAAATACCACCGCCTCCGCGGGTGTGCCAACAGCCTGTTGGCACACATACTGAGCAGCCACGCCCGGTGAAAGCAGTGCCGGCCGTGGAGCCTCAGGGAAAGGCTCCGTACACGTAAGTAAAGCAGGATCCAAGAGAGATCCTGCGTTGTCAACAGATCGGCACTGCACGAGAGTGTCATTGCACCGACGGCTAACGTTCATCCTCACTCGAGGCCGCGTCGGTAGATCTAAAGACCTGTCAGGCCCGAACCAGGGCCGACTGCAGTGCGTACGCGCGAGAGAACGTCTCGTACGTGCATCCCGATTATCCTGTTACAATATGAATAATAAAATAAATAAATCTATGGATAAATGAATAGAAATATCATTCAATAAACAAAAAATGTTATCTGTTTTTCAACGATCTTCTCAGCAGCAAGACCATTACCAACTCAAGATAGTTCACAGAAGTAATATGGCTCTCAAGAAGATCGTTAAAAATTATTTTTATGCCTTTATTGAGAAAAGCAAACATATATTGTTCAATGAATAAATAAATAGAAGTTAAGTAAATGAAAATATAATAAAAATAAATAAACAAAAACCCTCGTATTTTTTTTAGCTTGGCCACTAATCAAATATCTTCACCGTCTACAAAAAACTCATTTATAATTCTATTAATCTTATTATACTAATATTTTATTTAATAATTAAAATCTATTAATGCTCTAATAAGTAAACTTATAATGATTAGCTAGATTCAAATAATAAATAAAAAAAAAGAACCTAGTTAATTGACAAATCACGTTCATTACGAATAAAATATTGAATGATATATTTAGAATTCAAGAAAAGTTTTTAAAAAGAATCAACGGAATATTTAAATTATTCTATAAATACAGCTACCTTGGTTTATGGAGTCATTTCTGTTTTGCACTTCATAGTGATCGTAAAAACAAAAAGAGAAAGTGAACATGCAAGTGAATCAAAAACGGCTACTTTTACTAAACGAATTTAAATTAGAGCACAACGCAACGGAAGCAACGAGGAATATCAACAGCGCATTTGGGCCTGATACAGTTAGCGAACGAACCACTCGGCAGTGGATAAAAAAATTTCGATCCGGAGATATGGACCTTGGAAATGAGCCACGTGGACACCCAAAACCATCGATCAATAACGACGAGCTTCGTGCATTAGTGGAGTCTGACCCCCGCCAAACCATAAGGGATCTTGTCGAGAAATTAGGCGTTCACAATTCGACAGTTTGCCGCCACTTGCGACAACTTAGAAAAGTGAAAAAGCTTGACAAATGGGTTCCGCATGATCTTACCAAGCAAAACATGACGTGTTGAATAGAGATTTCAAGTTCTCTTTTCTCCTGCAACAAAAAGGAACCGTCCTTGTACCGAATTGTGACCTGCGATGAAAAGTGGATTTTATACGATAATCGTCGCCGATCGGCCCAATGGCTAGATGCCGATGAAGCGCCAAGACACATGCGGAAACCAAGCCTTCATCCAAAGAAAATAATGGTAACTGTTTGGTGGTCTGTAGCTGGAGTTATCCACTATTCGTTCCTGCAACCTGGCAAAACCATCAATGCTGAGAAATACTGTGCTCAACTGGATAAACTGCATCATAAATTGATAGTCCAACAACCTAGGCTTGTCAACAGGGATGGAGTGATACTGCTTCATAATAACGCACAAACTCCTGTATCGAGAACAACGGTGCTATGAGACTTTTCCTTACCCTCCATATTCACCAGACTTCTCACCAACAGATTACCATTTGTTTGAATATTTGGATCACTTTTTGACCGGAAAAAGATTCAATAATGAAGCTGCTGCCAAAAATGCCTTCAAGGAGTTTCTTCGAACCAGAAACTCGGACTTCTACAAAACTGGAATGAATGTACTTGTATCTCGTTAGGAAAAGTGTGTTGCATCTATTGGTGCCTATTTTGATCAAATAAATTGTCTTTATAAGAAGTAACAGCTGTTTAAAAATTTATTACTAAATCGGCCATTTCATCTGCAGCCACCTAATATAATGTCTGTTACTACTATGATCAAAAAAATACTACTATGATCAAAAAGTAAGACCAATTATCAATTTAAATTTCGCGGGTTTACCTATCTGACGAAACTTTTTTTTAAGTTGGTAGCACTGTGAGAGGCATCTGTGTCAAATTTCATGTCAATATATTCATTAGTTTGCAAGTGACGCTCGTTATGGTAACCATTAAGAAGTGATTTCGGCGATTTTTATAATGTCAGATTTTAGTGAGCAAAAAAGTTGCATTAAATTTTGTCTTCGGAATGATATTTCTTGTGCAGAAACGCTCAGAATGTTACAGAAGGCCTTCGATAAGCAGGCTTTGTCAGAAAAAAATGTTTATAAGTGGTACAAACAGTTTAAAGAAGGCAGAGATAGCGTCGAAGACAAAGAGCGCCTAGAACGACCATCGACATCAACTGATGAGAAACACATCAAAAAGATCTAAAACCTTGTGCTCAAAGATCGTCGGTTGACAATTAGAGACCTTGTTGATACTGTTGGCATTTTATTCGGATCGAATCAAGCAATTTCGAAAGATTATTTGGGTCTCAAACGCGTCAAATCTCGATTAGTTCCAAAAATACTCAATTGTTTTGAAAAAGAGACGAATTAAAGAACGTCATGGAACGCATTATTACGGGAGAGGAGACATAGGTCTATGCCTACGATCCAGAAACGACCGGTCAGTCGAGCAAATATCGTGCCAAAAGTGAAGAAAAACCAAAAAGATCACGTCAAAGTCGTTCAAAAATCAAAGACATGTTGACAGTTTTCTTCGATTATCGTGGTGTTGTGCATTCAGAATTTAATCTACCGGTCTAACTGTTAGCAAGGAATATTATTTGAGTGTTATGCGTCGTTTGCGTAAAGCTATTCGCAAAAAGAGGCCGGAAGTATGGCAAGACAACTCATGGTTTTTGTATCAGGATAATGCACCGTCTCAAACCGCAGTGGTTATTCGCGACTTTTTGGCCAAAAATTTAACTCATATCGTTTTACAACCACTGTATTCGTCTGATTTAGCGTCATGTAACTTCTGGCTGTTCAATAAACTTAAAAGACCATTTCGGAGACATCATTTTGACTCGACCGAGGAGATTAAACGTGAATCGCTGCGTCAATTGAAGGCAATTCCGGGAAAGGACTTTTCAGACTGTTTCGAGGATTGGAAAAATTCCCTTCGGCGGGAACCTGCTGCAGCTGATTGTATACTCGTATTTTCTTACCTGTGACAATCTCTTGTTCTGGTTTCGAACAACACATAACCATTTTTTTTTCTTTCTCTTACTATCCGCTGCAGCCTTAAATAGAAAAAGAGAAACCTAGAAGTACCACTCAGACGGATGGCAGTTCCAAAACTAATAACGTTGGTGGGGATTTTCATTATGAGAGAAGTGGTGTAATTCCACCGCACCAAGAAAGTCAACAGAACAAAAACAAGAAAAGAAACAAGATACTTAGCCATGAACGGGACCTTTTTTAATGAAGTCTACCTCCATCTATTAAAAAAAGTACAGGGACAGGCCAGCCCGACCTTAAGACCGGGAATGAAATTTCTTCTGGACTTTCTAGAGGGAGAAAGCCTAGAGCTAACATCGTTTATAAAAACAAATGTAACACAACACCAAAACTCGAGGTACGAGCTGCAGATGAAAAATTGGGTAAATCAATATCCTGACTTAACCCCGATGACTGAAGAAATGAGCAACGAGGATTGGAGCGAGGAAGTACGACTCTGAGAATCACTTGAATGTGACCTCTACGTAATCAACAGCCTGCACACGCTGCCCCTCAGCTATGGAGTCGTCTACTCTGAGTCCGTCATTGCTGAGGGAGACTGCGCCGAATGTCACCAGCCGTTGCCCGTCTGTCGGGATTGCAAAACATGTTTAATCAATCGGCTGGCGAGTAATATCGAGAACATTTATCCAGCCGCCTGGGAGTGCAAGAACCCGCAACATCAGGAAGACCTTATCAAGTGGACCTTGTGTAGAAAATGCCGGGGCTCGCCGCCGATTACCATCTCCCGGGACGAACCCTGGGATGACGACTACGCCGACTGGCGTTGCACAGAATAGGAAAACAGCCCCCATAAGTGAGCTGAAAAATCGCCGTTACCACCATATTCAATATTATAAACACACACACACACATATATATTGGGTGTACAACTTTGATTCCGCCGTTTTTTTCCTAAATTCGAGGCTTTATTGTAAAAAACTGGTTATATATTTATGATTCAAAGTATTATCCATCGCTGGCCACTACTTTCTCCCATCTTTCGGGCAGCATACGAATCCCGCGTTGAAAAAACTGGTCATCTTTTGAATCGATTCACGAATCGATCCAATTTTTTACTTCTTTATAAGACCGGAAGTGCTGGTCAGCCAGGCCGTGTGCCATTGATCGAAACAAGTGATAGTCCGAGGGAGCAACGTCTGGAGAATACGGCGGGTGGGGTAGGACTTCCTATTTCAATGTTGCCAAGTATGTCTTTACCACTTTCGCAACATGGGGTCGAGCATTGTCATGCTGTAAAATCACTTTATCATGTCTCGTTGTATTGCGGCCGTTTGTCTTTCAATGCTCGGCTCAAACGCATTAATTGCGCTCGATAACGATCGCCTGTGATTGTTTTAGTCGGTTTTAACAACTCATAATACACTACACCGAGCTGGTCCCACCAAATACTGAGCATAACCTTGGAACCGTGAATATTCGGTTTGGCCGTCGACGTGGAAGCATGGCCGGGATATCCCCATGATTTTCTGCGCTTGGGATTATCGTAGTGAACCCATTTTTCGTCGCCAGTCAAAATGCGATGCAGAAATCCCTTCCGTCTTTGCCTTGCGAGCAGCTGTTCACAAACACACAAACGCCGTTCAACATCTCTCGGCTTCAACTCGTACGGCACCCAATTTCCTTGTTTCTGAATCATTCCCATGACTCTCAGGCGTTTTAAAATGGCTTGTTGCGTCACTCCCAATGATCCTGCCAATTCTTGTTGCGTTTGACACGAGTCTTGATCAAGTAATGTCTCTAATTCTGCATCTTCGAAAACCTTCTTTCTTCCACCGCCATGCTGGTCTTCAACGTCAAAATCGCCGTTCTTAAAGCGTTGAAACCACTCTCGGCACGTTCTGTCACTAATAGCGGCCTCACCATAGGTATTTGAGAGCATTCGATGAGCCTCGGTCGCAGATTTCTTCATATTAAAGCAGAAAATTAAAACCTCTCGCAAATGACGAGAATTTGGCTCGTAAGCTGACATGTTTAATCGAGAATAACTTTATGATGCAGACACAAATCGACTAATATTTCAATGGCGTTATGTTAACAAATACCTAAGCTTATTGTATGACATCTATGATCTATTTATTTTAACTACCACTTACCGCTACAGCCATCTATTGCAAAACGGCGGAAGCAAAGTTGTACACCCAATAATAAATTATATATATGATTATTAAAAGCTAGTAAAATTAATTAAATTAAATTTAATTTAATTAAAATAACTTGAGCTGAAAGTTATTGATCATACGACGAGAAAAACCTAATTTTAATTTTTATAATATAATTAAAAATAATTTTAAAAGCGGGTGAAATTTTTGTACCAGACTGAACAAATTTTATCTTTTCTTTAGACTGCAAGTAGACTGTGGGTGGCGAGGAAGAGAAAGTGCATATATACACATGTGTATATGAAGAAATGTTTAATTATCGATTATGAGTGAAGAAACGCAAGCGGTGAGAAGTATTAAAAAACAAGAGTCTAGTTTATTGCTCGTGGCCGCGTGTGTTCAAACTCGAAGGGTCCTGCGCGGTGACGGTGACACTCACCTAATTTATCGCTTCCGAAAAAAGAGCAAAAAATAAAGGATCATTGATTGGTTCTATGAAAATTTTCTTTATTTAAATTTTAAGTAAAGTCTTTTAAGTATTTAGGCTAGAGTTTTCTTTCTTGTTTATTCCAGGTCAACTATTCGGATCTAATGGCTATTGATCTGTTAATCTTGAGTTTAATCCTATGCATTAGAAAGCAAAGCAAAAAAATGTCGGCTATTTTTGCTTCGCCCTCATAAGCGTCGGCTTTAGAATTCTGAGTATGTATGCTAATATACAGGATGGACCATTTTAAGTTTTAATGGAAAATATCTCGCGATAGAAGTGGGATACATAAAAATGTTTGAAACAAAAGTTGTATTAGACAAAGAGGGACATGAAGTGGTACTAATGGGCTTGACATTATAAGCGATTTTCAAGTTTATTCGAAGGTTACGATGATTTTTTTTAATGGAAACTTCTATTTCCAGCCGCGAATTTAAAAAGCGCTAAAAATTTTACAAGCAAAATCTTATTTCCGTTTAGGACGTGACAAGGTCTAATCATCGATAAATAGGCGAAAATAGCTTAATTTTTATCGGTTCATAATGCGGACCCGAATATTTTCTAAAATACTTAACTTTCAAAAAAATGGTTCTAATAATAATTGTTCTTGATAAGGAGGGGTCACCTTCTGATGTTAACGGATTTAACCTGGAGTTCAATATTCAAGGTCATTTAAAAGTAAACTTAATTTTTTTAGTGGGAATACTTTGACCTCGGAATCGGATAGAGCGGAAAATTTTACGTCCAGAATGATATTTTTAATTCTGCAATGATGACCTTTAGTAGGTCAAATCAAGGTCAAATACTTGAAAACCGACCAGAGGCTATTAAGTCGAATTTTTAAGGTATCCTAGGCACAAGGAACATCAGAAACACAATTTCATTCAATTGAATAAATTTCAGTCAATTGAATAAAATGTGAAAATTCATTACCTTTAACTTATGGACCTTTAGATTAATTTTCAAGGTTATTTAAAGGTGAAGTTCATTTTTTAAATGTAATTGTATTATTTGGTATTCCTTAAAATTTTTAAGAAATAATAAATCAAAACACTAACTTCTTACTCTTAGCGTTACTCAGAGTTCCTGGGCCAAAAACAACGACGTGAACGTGGTAAGTTCTGTTTTCTTTGGGGTGCTTGTTTTACGTGAGTCACTCTGCTGCTCGCTGGGGTACTTGTTTAGCGTGAGTTCCCTCGCTTTTCACTCTTGGTTTCAGATGTAAACATTAAGTAAGTGCTTAATGCGAATTGTGCTTAGTTGTAGCACCATTCGTTTCAATGCCTAATTGACATCTTCTCAAAAAATGTCTCACAATTAAATATAGGGTATTTATTGAAATCGCTGAAGAAGCTTTTCGTATGCGCTCTATCATTTTTTCTAGTATTGTTGGTTGTTGCTCAAAACAGATGTTTTTTAGAAATCTTTAAAGGTAAAAATCAGGCGATTTAGGTCAGGCGTGTAAACGAGTTATGCAATTGGACCTCCACGTCCAATCGATTAATTTGGATGTCGTTCATTCAGAAACGTTTTTACGATCCGTGCAAAATGTGGTGGTGCACTATCCAATTGCACCCACATTCTTCGCCTGGTTTCGAAATCAACATCTTCAAGTAAGCCAAGTAAATAATCTCACAAGAATTTGAAAAAGTTATGTTGATTTGCATTGCTGTTAAAATAATGACTAATTAGATAGTCATTTACAATTCCGCACAAAACGTTTAAAACATTAAAGTCCAAACGGACAATATTTTTATGCTTTATTCAACCGCGATTTTAAATATGAATCCGATGGCAATAAAATTTAAGACAAGCAACATTCGGTATAAAATTGTCTAAATTTCCAATTGGTGCAGTCAGATTTTTGAAAAAAAATGCCAAATATTAACAAAATTATATTTGTTTATTTAACAAAAAACACGAAGTTTCAAATAAAAATTTTTCATTTAAAATTTTCACCTCGAAACCGTCATTAGATTTTTATAATTTGTGAATTATTTGCATCTATGAAACCTCACTTTAAAAATCCATGGATAATTTCCTTTTAAATTTAAGATGCAGCATCTAATATGGCGCCTTGAAGCCAAAAATTTTTTGCTTATTTCGATACTTTTGAATAAAACATTTTTTTCACGGTCAATGTTCATCAAAATGGATATACAGGAATATTTTGAATCGCTGATTACAAATCCGATATCAGATTTTACAAATTCAAGATGGCGGATCCAATATGGCAGCCAAAATTTTCGAAAATTGTTCAATTTTTATGAAAATCAGTACACAGTGGTTTTACATACAATATCACTTTTCTCGCGTCAAAATTCTGATGAGACAAAAATCACGTATGAAAATTTCTATGATAATTGAAATGGCTTTGATACTATTCGATTTTCTGGCCACTGGATTGGATATTATCTTGTTAATATATAAAATGAGCAATCCAGCTAAAAATTATGTAAAAGAAATTTTATTTTACAATTTCTATTCGAAGGAATTTGTCAGAAAAATTTATAGATATAAATTGAAAATAATTTTCACATGTTATTTAGTGCTCTAATATATGAATATTATCTCATTAATATAGAAAATATTATGACTTCTAGTTGGTCAACGAATAAAAATCTCTGAATACGATATTCCGTAAAAATTATATAATAAATATTTTTAAATTTTTGGCTGCTACATTGAATTATTTATCTTCAATTTGTAGTCTAATAAAAATTAGTGATCAGCGGCAAAAAAATCTTCGTATATAAAATTCATAAGAATTTGACAATATTTTATACCCCTGTGATGTGCATATGTGCTCGACTTGTTTTACCATTTGGCATAACCCCAATTAAAAAATTCTCTTTATTACTTATTTCCTGTGTATCTTTGATTAATATTCAATGCTTGATCATGCTTAAGTTAAAAAAAAAATAAAATAAATGAATAAAAGAATAAAAATAACAAAAAAATTATTAAAATATACTAGGTTGTTCAAAAAGTTTTGAAAGCGACACCTATAGAGCAGTAGAAGAACCAAAATTTTCACGCTATTTTAATATTTTATCTTTCATATAAACATACTCAAAGTTTCATTCCACTCTGTCAATTCATTGTTTGTTTACAAGCTATTTGAAGTTGACGTGTCAGTGTATTTTTTTTACAATGGAAAAAACCGAATATCGTGCAGTGATAAAATTCTTTGTTTTGGAAGGTTTATCAGCAACGGAAATTCATACGAAAATGGTGAAAGTGTTAAAGGAATCTGCTCCTTGATTTCCAACTGTGCATCGATGGGTTTTAGAGTTTAGACGTGGTCGAAAAAGCGTTTAAGACGATCCACGCTCAGGACGTCCATAAAGTGCATCAACACCAGCATTCATAGCAAAAGTACAGGATATGGTTTTAGAAAATCGTCGATTAACCCAGAGAGATTTAGCAGAGGCCCAAGACATCTCATTAGGCAGTGTGAGTCATATTTCCAATGAAGTTTTGGGTTACAGAAAGCTCTGTGCACAATAGGTGCCGCATTCGCTCACAATGGAACAAAAACACGTTCGAATGCGACTTTCTGAGCAACATTTGGAGCGTTTTCGAAAGGATAAAAAGGATTTTTTGCGTCGATTCATCACTATGGATGAGACTCGGGTCTACCATCATGACCCTAAATCAAAACAAGAGGCTAAAGAGTAGTGTCAACCAGGCACTTCGGCACCGAAGCGAGTTCATGTCCAGAAATCGGCGAAGAAGGTGTTAGCGTCGGTTTTTTGGGATGCAAAAGGGATTTTGTTAGTGGATTATCTCCAAACTGGCAAAACAATAAATTCTGAATATTATTGTAACCTTTTGCACCAATTGGATGAAAAAATTAGTGAAAAAAGACCCGGTTTGCACAAGAAAAAAATCATTTTTCATCAAGACAATGCACCCGTTCACGCAGCTCAAAAAACCATCACTAAAATAACCGAATTAAAGTACGAATTGTTGCAGCATCCACCTTATTTGCCTGATTTAGCTCCCTCTGACTTCTGGCTGTTTCCACACCTCAAGAAATTCCTTCGTGGGAAGCATTTTTCATCAAACGAAGAGGTTATAGCCGTCGTAGAGGAGTATTTTGCAGGCCTTGCAGAAAGTCACTTCCATGATGGGATAAACAAGTTGGAAGACCGTTGGACCAAGTGTATTGAACTTATGGGAGATTATACTGAGCAATAAAAGTGATTTCACCAACAAAAAAAAGTATCTTCATTTCCGCTTTAAGAACTTTTTGAACAACCTAGTATGTGTAAAAAAAAGAAGCTCTGTTATACGTTCACCTACACGTGATAAGAGCCGGGCAACGATAACATAATTTTACGGCTAAAAAACGTATTTCTAGATCCGCTATTTTTTATTTGCAAAATCTGATGGCAGATTCGTAATCAGCAACCAGAAAAACCCCTGTATACCAAATCTTATAAGAATTGAACGATATTTCATATTTTTGCCGCTACATTGGATCCACCTTCGTGAATTAAAAAAACTGTCGGCAGATTCGTGATCAATGACCCAAAATTTCCCATATACTCATTTTCATAAAAATCTAACAAAGGTCTTATTATTCGTAAAAACAATAAAAATAGCGCAAAATTTTCGGCTTTTAGCCGCCATATTGGAAATTGCTATTTTAAATTTGCAAAAACTTACACATAGAAATTTAAATTTTAATAGGGTTTAATGCCACCTTTGATGTTTTACTATTAATGTTTATTACTATTTGATGATTTTCCTCTACGGACTCGAAGTGAAAATTTCGTTTGAAAAGAAGTTCGATTTGAAAAACGACTTATTTTATAAATAAACAATTATAACTTTTCAGGATTGCATTTGTAGAAAATTTACATAACATTTTTTAATATTTCAGACATTTTTTTATAGGAAATGAGTATTCTGAATTTTTTTTTGACCGTTTTCATTAAATATAAAGCCGTTGACAAAAGTATTAAACAAGTAACATTCTAGGCGTTAATGGGTTAATATGTTTATTATTACTATAAAAATAAGGTAAGAAAAATTAATGGAAGAAAAATAAAATTTATGTAAAATTTTATTTTTTATCACAGGAGTAAATAAAAAGGTTTTTAATCACTTTTTTCGATATAAATTTATCTTTATTGATTTCTTAATGAAAATGCAACATAAGAGTATCAAAAATTGTACATATAATATAAAGTTAAGTTAACAAAACAACACAAATTAATTATGTTCATTGTTTTTAAGAATAAATTTTCTTTTGAGTCGGTTTTCTTTTCTTGCATACTCTTTTTTGTAGTAATTTGTCTCTTGCCTACGAAAAAAATGATTACAAATATCTTCACAAGAAAAGTACTTAATGATCTAATGAAAATATTGTAAGAAGAACTTTTCTTCCAAACTGTTTGGTGGACTTTAATAAGATGTGAAACTGCTTTAACATTTTTTGTAGGAATTTCTTTTCATTTATTTCCTTTTCAGAAACTTTTATTAGAAGTACGTTTAGGCTTTTAGTACTTAAAACATTAATAATATCATTACAAGAAGTTATATCATTGCCGTGACGTACATAAATATTTGCAAGCCCTTTTAATGCCCCTCCAATTGCATCTACAGAACTTTTACCATGGCTAGTCTTGGTGAAATTTTAAGTACACATTATTATGTTAGGAGATAATTTTGTAATCAATTTTAAAAGAAGATATTTTGTGTATCAGTTCTCATATTCGCCTGAATTTTTTTTCAACGCGTTGTTTTCATTTATTTTATGTTTCAACTTCTGTTGCGTGTTTAACAAAGCTCTATAAACTTTTGAAACGCTCTTTTTAAACTTTTTTTCCTCCAATAGCTTTTTGATTTGTATCATTATTACTCAACTTTTGTTTTTGCCTTTGACGCCGTTTATTCTCACTCCATTTACGAATATCTTTTTGCTCATCTTCTGTTAAATTATGCCTACGGGCCTGATAAATCAATCGCCGAAGTTTATTTTTTTGTTTTAAGGATTTTTCAGGCATTTGTGCTAGATGACGTTGGTTTTCTCTATTCATTTCTTTTTTCCGTTCTTTAGAACTTAGGGTCATTTCTTTGTTTTATTCTTTACTTTTTTGGATGACTTCTTTTTTGCGCATTTATTCTGTAATAAAATTTAGATATAATTCATGTTTACTGTTCTACAATCATACAACTGATTTTATTAACAAAATATTTTTATTGCTATCCGTTTTAGAAATAGTTGACGTAGACTTCCATTGCTTCAAAAAATTGTTTTGTGACACCCGCGTGTCACAAATTAAAATTTATTTTAATTTCGAATTTTTTAATCTCGAATTTTCCTCCATCGTCACTTGACGTCGACGATGCGGCAACTAATCGAGAGATTGGCGCAAGCTTGTTCAAAAGATTAGCCAAATCGTCTGACTTAGAAAAAATTAACTGAACGATCCGGGATTCAGATTTCCGAACATTTTTAAACTAAGAAGCTCTGGGCTCGACTCAGCGTCGCCCTGGCTTCTAACCTCGTGGCCCCTCTCAGCGTAACTTCGTCGCTTGTGCATTGGTTCCTGTGCTCGAGGTTACTAGCCCGTGTGTAAAAAGCTCTGCGTCGGGCAACTTAACGCAGCAGCTCTCGGAGCTAGTTTAAAAAATTGGAGAGAAATAAAACCTGAGGTTTCCGACGAGCGAGGGAATATAGAGAAAAAGTAACATTAAACGGAAACGCTATTGCGAATTCCAACTTAAAATTTAATTTTTCATAGTTTAGTCTAAATATGAATTCTTCAATTTAATTTTAAAAAATACTTTGATTTGATAATTTTTAAATGCTCTACGTTACAAAGTAAAAAAAGAAATCTTATATAGTTGTTTTATTTATTATTATTAAAAAAGAAAAAAAATCTCGGACGCGTCTTTTAAATTAATCCACGGCAACTTTTTGCTCTAGAAAGAAAACCTGTTTAGATAGAAAATAATACATCATTATAGCAAAAAAGCTGAGATAACCTACAAACAATTATTTTTTAAACATGTAACGTGTGAGTGCAAATAAACTTATAAAACGTGACACAAAGAAAATTTTTCCTTTTTTTTACACTCAACAGTTATTTAACAAGTATTATATACTCGTATACTACTATCATCAAAAAATAAGACCAATTTTTTTATTTTTTATTGTTTATTCTTTTAAATCTATTTCGTTGCCTTCAAAGTAGTCCCCGCCCAAAATAATACACTTATGCCAACATTTTTTCCAATCCTCGAAACAGTCTGAAAAG
The DNA here is from genome assembly GCA_949987625.1 of Chalcis sispes. Lineage (NCBI taxonomy): Eukaryota > Metazoa > Arthropoda > Insecta > Hymenoptera > Chalcididae > Chalcis > Chalcis sispes. The sequence goes on along the minus strand of OX465096.1, from coordinate 35,310,047 downwards.
TCCTTTCCCGGAATTGCCTTCAATTGACGCAGCGCTTCACGTTTAATCTCCTCGGTCGAGTCAAAACGATGTCTCCGAAATGGTCTTTTAAGTTTATTGAACAGCCAGAAGTTACATGACGCTAAATCAGACGAATACAGTGGTTGTAAAACGATATGAGTTAAATTTTTGGCCAAAAAGTCGCGAATAACCACTGCAGTTTGAGACGGTGCATTATCCTGATACAAAAACCATGAGTTGTCTTGCCATACTTCCGGCCTCTTTTTGCGAATAGCTTTACGCAAACGACGCATAACACTCAAATAATATTCCTTGCTAACAGTTAGACCGGTAGATTAAATTCTGAATGCACAACACCACGATAATCGAAGAAAACTGTCAACATGTCTTTGATTTTTGAACGACTTTGACGTGATCTTTTTGGTTTTTCTTCACTTTTGGCACGATATTTGCTCGACTGAACGGTCGTTTCTGGATCGTAGGCATAGACCTATGTCTCCTCTCCCGTAATAATGCGTTCCATGACGTTCTTTAATTCGTCTCTTTTTCAAAACAATTGAGTATTTTTGGAACTAATCGAGATTTGACGCGTTTGAGACCCAAATAATCTTTCAAAATTGCTTGATTCGATCCGAATAAAATGCCAACAGTATCAACAAGGTCTCTAATTGTCAACCGACGATCTTTGAGCACAAGGTTTTAGATCTTTTTGATGTGTTTCTCATCAGTTGATGTCGATGGTCGTTCTAGGCGCTCTTTGTCTTCGACGCTATCTCTGCCTTCTTTAAACTGTTTGTACCACTTATAAACATTTTTTTCTGACAAAGCCTGCTTATCGAAGGCCTTCTGTAACATTCTGAGCGTTTCTGCACAAGAAATATCATTCCGAAGACAAAATTTAATGCAACTTTTTTGCTCACTAAAATCTGACATTATAAAAATCGCCGAAATCACTTCTTAATGGTTACCATAACGAGCGTCACTTGCAAACTAGTGAATATACATTCACTACATTCTGTCAAAAAAGTACCATGAATTGTCGATTTAAATCTAGCGGGGCAATTTGGGCAGGTAAAACTTTTTTTTCTAGGTTGGTACACCTGTCCTTAATGACTATGCCAAGTTTGAGCGGAATCTGTCTACGAGTGTGTTTACAGTAGCTGGTTAAGTCAGTCCATGTCAATAGTGCGTGCCGATTTTTTACAATGGGTGATTACGTTGAACCAAGAATTTGTCTAAAATTTTGTGTTGCGAACAAAATTTCGTGTGCCGATGCATTGAAAATGTTGCAAAAGGCTTTTGGTGATAAATCACTATCGAAAACTCGTGCGTATGAGTGGTACAAAGACTTCAAGGAGGGTCGTGAAATCGTCGAAGACTTGCCTCATTCCGGACGCCCATTGACGGCTTCGACCGCAGATAACGTCGATAAAATTAAGGAAATGGTGCTTGAAAACCGTCATACCAGCTTAAGAGAGATAGCACATTAACTTCAGATATCCCACCAGTCCACACGTACGATTTTAATTGATATTTTGGGCATGAGAAAGGTGGCCGCAAGACTCGTTCCAAAAAAGCTTAATTTTCTTAAAAAACGCTATCGCGAACAGGTCAGTGCGGACATGCTGGTTTGCGCACATTCCGATCCCACATTCATGAAATGCATCATAACTGGTGACGAAACGTGGGTGTACGAGTACGATATGCAAACAAGCCAGCAAGCATCGGAATGGGTAGGAAAAAACTAGGTGAAACCGAAAAAGCCACGCCAAAGCCGCTCTAAAGTGAAGGGGATGCTCATTGTTTTCTTCGATATCCGTGGCGTAGTGCACTACAAATTCGTTCCAGAGGGTCAGACGGTAAACAAAGAGTATTACCTAGGAGTTATGAAACATTTGCGTGAGCGTATCCGTAAGAAGCGGCCAAATTTTTGGGCGAACATCTCGTGGATTTTGCACGACGATAACGCGCCGTCTCACTGAGCTACGATTGTGACCGACTTTCTCGCCAAAAATTCAACGAACACGCTTGAGCAGCCACCGTATTCGTCGGATTTGGCTCCCTATGACTTCTTTCTCTTACCAAAACTTAAATTGTCGCTCCGTGGCACCCGTTTTTAGTCGATTAAAGCCATAAAACAATTCGGCGTGCAAGCTGAAGGCCACCCCGGAAAGCGCCTATAAAAATGTTTTGATGATTGAAAGTGCCGTTGGCATAGATGTATCGGAGCAAATCGAGCCCATTTTGAAGGCGACCCCTGGCTAAATTACAAAAGAAAGAAACACTATTCAAATGGAACGAAAGAACAGAAGTCTTTCAACTTGCTAAAAGAGATGTTGTGCACTGCCCCCGTTTTACAATTCCCAGATTTTTCACAGCCTTTCATAATTACGACGGATGCCTCAGACTACGGAAAAATTGGCAAGGATCGGCCAATAGCTTATACATCGCGCATGTTACGCGGTGTAGAGGATAACTACGAAGTATATGAGAAGGAAGCTTTGGCCGTGGTACACAGTGAGACTTCGTTTAGATCCTACGTATATGGACAGAAATTCACAATAAAAACCGACTACAAACCCTTGGTATGGTTTGAAACGGCAGACTTAAATAACACATCGTTCAATGTCCCGAGACTAACAACGATAACAACATTTTTATTCAAAAATCATTATTATTCATCAATATAATCTCCTTTTAGAGTGATACAATCTTTCCAACGCCTTTCCAACATTTCTATACCATGTTTATAGAAGGATTTATCCTTTGCTTCAAAATAGGCTTCAGTTTCAGCAATGACCTCCTTATTCGAGCCATATTTTTTTCCCTGGAGCATTTTTTTGAGATTAGCAAAGAGCCAGTAGTCGCTGAGGGCTAATTCTGGCGAATACGGGGCGTGGGGAAGCAAATCAAAGCCCAATTCGTTCAATTTTGCCATTGTTTTCATGGACTTGTGGCATGGCGCATTGTCTTGGTGAAAAAGGATTTTTTTTTTCTTCATGTGCGGTCGTTTTGCTGCGATCTCCTCCTTCAAACGTACCAAAAAGGCAATATAATAATCACTGTTGATGGATTTACCTTTTTCCAGGTAGTCAATAAAAATCACGCCATGTGTATCCCAAAAAACAGACGCCATTGTTTAGCCAGCAGACTGCTGCGTTTTTGACGCTTTGGGCGGCTTTCGCCAGCCATGCGCCACTCAGATGATTGCCGATTCGACTCCGGAGTGAAATGATGTATCCATGTTTCATCCATGGTCACGTATCGACGCAGAAAATCCTTTTTATTGCGAGTAAATTGCGATAAACAGCTCTCTGAATCGTTGACCTGTTGCTGATTTTGTTCCACTGAAAGCAATCGCGGCATTCACTTGGAAAAAACATTTTTCATGCTCAATTTTTCATGATGGATTGTAAATACGCTTCCAGATGATATCTGTGTCATTTCTGCAATCTTACGGACCTTTACTTTGCGATTTTTCATTACAATTTTTAACACTTCACTCACATTTTTCTGTGTAACGGCTTCCAATGGCCTACCCGAACGTTGCGCATCGTTTGTGTCCGTACGACCACGTTTAAACTCAGCATACCAACGACAAATCGTTGGTTTGGATGAAAAGGAGTCCGGGTAATGTTTTTCAAGCCATTAGTGGGCTTTTACGGTGTTTTTACCCATTATAAAACAATGTTTTATTAACACGCGAAACTCGCTTTTTTCCATTTTTCAAACAAATTACAAAGTGACTTTACTCTAACCTCGATAACTCTGCTGTCTGTGATCCGATCGACGTGAAATTTTTACACTTTTTATGTAAAGGTTCGCACTCTATGGAAACGTGGCCAGTTTGGTACTACTATCACCATCTCTGGGTTAGTCTCGAGACTTATTGAACGATGTATTACTAGGATCTAAAAATGGCGATTTAAGTTATCCGAGTATGATTATAACATAAATTACAAGCCGGGAAAGGTAAACTCTAACGCAGATGCATGATCGTGCAACCCCGTTAATGAAGGTGCCGTTAACGTAGTAACACGCGCACAATTAAAAAGGAATGAACCTGTCCCTGATTGAACCCAGCAAAAACCCTTGTCACCCAAACTTTTACAAAAAAACCCTAGGGGGAGACCTAAGAAAAGCCAAAAGGTCTGCCAAAATACGAAAGGAGTCGTCCCGCAACTCAAGAAAGATATCAACTACGAAGAGAGCAAAGACAGTAATCCCGACGGAGTCGCGGACCTCAAACCCTTCGCGCTTCCACCAAGACCATGAGTTGACAACGAAGAAGATTCCGATCCTGACGGATCTGAGATTAGCGACGAGAAAACATTAAATAACCGACCCGTCGTAGAAATAAAAGAACCCCTACACACTCGAAACGACAACATAGTTTATTTCATTGCCTCGAGCGGAAATAATTGTGACGAAGGTGCAAGAATATTAACTGAACACAACAAAATAAGCACTACCAAAGGTTTATCAATAGGTGAGGTACACTAAGTGAAACGCAGAGGTCGAAAATCCTTATTCGCGGTATGTATAAGGGAGAAAAACCCTAATCCCTAACTCAAATGTAAAGTAACTTGACTAAAGGATTAACCACTCTAAAAGATTTATTAATGAACCTAAAACAGAGAACTTTTAGTATAGGTAAGAGCAAGTTTATAGAAAATTTTGAATGGTCCGAAATCTTAAGCTTGATAATAGCCTCCTTTAAAGACACGCCAATCAAAACCATAGTTTTTAGCGGAAGACAGATACGTCCCCCACAAAAAACAAGACGAAATATTTTCAAAGTTGCACAAGTCACAGATTAAAAGTCATCGAGGAGTCTCCAAAACCTTCAACCGGATACGACAAGCATATTATTGGGACAATTTGAAAGATTATGTAAAACGTCGGGTCCAACAATGCCTCGACTGTCAACTAAAAAAATTGATACGTTTAAAAACAAAACAGCTAATGGTGATCACCGATAAACCCGGCAGTGTTTTTGACAAAATCGCTATGGACATAGTAGGTCTACTAAAACCCACGAGCAAAGGACCAGAAAATATCTCCTGACCATTCAGGATCAGTTATCAAATTTTTGTTTAGCCGTCCCCTTAGAGAACGTGCTGTCCACCACCATCGCGGACGCCTTAATCAGAAAATTCATATGCCTATTTGGAGCGCCAAAAGCCATCTTAAATGACCAAGGAAAAAATTTCTTGAGTTATCTAATGAACAGGATTGCAAAAAGATTCCGAATTAAGAAAATCAAAACGACTACTTTCCACTCTCAGTCAAATGGATCATTGGAAAGATCACACCACGCGCTCGACGAATTTCTTAAACAATACACCGTCAAAAACAACGAATGGGACGAATGGATTGAAATAGCAATGCTATATTATAATTCTAGTTTGCAGGAAAGTACCAAACACACACCATACGAGGTAGTATTCGGCAAGCTCCCACGACTGCCATCTAACGATTCATTACACGCCAGTGACATGCTCCCAACATACAAAGATTACATCATAGATTTGGTCACGTGCCTAAAAGACATTCAAAATCTAGCATATGAAAATCTATCCCAGTCCAAAGAACGCAACAAAAAGCTTTATAATAAAAAATTTTACCCTAAGAGCTTTAAAGTAGGAGAGTATGTGTTATTGTTAATGGGACCCAAACCAGGGAAATTTGGCGGTCATTATTTGGGACCCCATGAAGTATTGGAAATCCTCAAATCCCATAAGATAAGGATACATTACAAGAAAAGCGACACAAATGTCATAAATTGGGAATTTAAACACAAACGAAAAAAGGAACACCAATAGCGAGAGTTAGCTATAAACGAGATGAAGTCACTAAAAACGATCAAATTGACTCTAATGAAAAAAAAACTTATAAAAATAAATACGTATTGATAAATACAGATAACAAAAAATCGCGAGTAATAGTATTGTTAAATAATATTAATAAAATAAATAAAAGAAAACATAGAACGTAACCCAAAAAAATAATGCAAAAAAAAATATATATAAACACGAAATTAAAAAAAAACACATAGATACTAACCTCATATCATACGTTTATAAGACTAGCCAAAAAGAAACAAAATAAAATTATCTTTATTTTTCAGATGGACTTGGCAAAAATAATTATTCTCTCCTATCTTTTTGTTCCTATTTATAGTCTAATTGGTTACGACTGTGAACCACAACACCTAAACGCAACCACTGTATCTCTACTAGAAGTAGACGTAACCCGTCTAGAAGTAGAATGTAACCCGGCGTTACATACAATTATTGCAAGTAGTAAATTATCGTCAAACCCATGTAATACAATGTAAAGTAGAGATACAGCGGACAATTTACCACTGCAGAATGTCCCCACACAACTCTATAGTTAATCATGGTCAGGCCGAATACATACATAAAATTAGTAGGCACGCGTGTACGCAAATGTACGAAACTGGACTGTTTAAATTTGGAGATAGTACAGTAATTAGCGACGTGAAAATCAATAGTACCGTAAAGCATCCAATCGTTTACGCAGGTACACTCTCTGAGGATAGGCGATGTTCTGGAAGCGTTTACCGTGACCCTTATGGTGCTTGGGAAAACGTGGTTGTACAGGGATTACTAAAAATCACCTTAAGAGAACATTTTGCAAAAATATACCTGGACAATAACAAAATAAATTTGAATTTCGGAACATCGTGCACGCTCTTTGAAACATCTTGTATCGACTTCAAAATTGGTTATTCTTTTTGGGACGCCCTACCCCTAGACCAATCTCAATTCGATCGTTACGGACTCTTATACGAGGGGTTAGCTAACAAGATGACAGACACTAATTTTAACTATGAAAGAATCACATATTTCCTTACCACAGACGACGTAACTTTTGCCCTATCCAGCAAAGGCACCGAGAACTTATGCGGAAACACAGTGGTCAGAATCAAGCACCCTAAGCTGCTTATCCTAGAAACTACCAAAGGATATTCGTTCGCGAAGCCAGGAAAGATAGCGATAGAAAACTTGGACATCTTCGCGTATGTAAATTCCTAATTCGTGTACATCAAGAAACACATCAAAACACTGATCGAATCTCTGTACCATAACATATTGCAGCATCAATGCAGGATTGAGAGACAAACATTGATAAACGCCCTTGCCATAGCCGACCGATCTCCTGACAAATTCGCTTATAACCTAATGAACGAACCCGGTTACATGGCAATTACGGGTGGAGAAGTGGTGCACATCATCAAATGCATACCTGTAGAAGTAAAACTCCGACATGGAGAGCACTGCTACGCCAAATTTAAAATCTCCTGGAACAACAGGACTCAGTATCTAACACCTAAAACCCACATCCTGAAATATCATGGTACCAGGGTATCATGCAATGCCATCCTGTCATCATACAACAGAATAAATGAGGAATGGTTAAAGATAATGCCGATACCCATGGAAGGTAAAACCCCTAAGACCCTTAAACTCTTCAGACAGATGACAAGGAAGTACACTGACCCGGTTTCTCTCGCCTCCAGTGGCATCTATACATAAAAAGATCTAGAGCAACTACAAGAACGAATTATGTTCCCAATCGAGAAACCATCATTACTTAACGAATTTGCCAAAGAAAAACATGGCTAACCTATAATGAACAACGAAGGCATCATCTCTAGACTTCTGAACGAAAACACAGTAGGAAAAATACTAGACTCAGTCTGGACTACAGCTTGAAATAGGTTGACCACATTTGGAACCGTTAGCTCAGCTGTAATAGGCATTCTCTTGCTAACACAAACAGTAAAAATTATAGCAGGAGCCATAATCAACGGCTTCCTCCTTCACCGAATGTACGGATGCTCAATGCACCTCCAAGCCGCACTCTGTGGCTCTATAACTTGTCCATTTGCGACTCAGATAACAAAACAGACTGAACAACAACATAACATAGAGATGGGATTCATGAACCCAGACACCGTAACCAAGCATCCGGCAGGAGGCCCAATACATCCTACGCCAACAATCACTAAAGAACCAACCCTTGCCGACTCAATACCAGCAGCATCACAACAAGTCCTGTTATCAAGAAGCTTCTTCAACTACAGCCATTAAAAGAACCACGCCTCACAGCACAAGTTTTCATCGTTTTTATTCCGACTACGTCAGTACGATTGCTAGTTGATACTACGCTTACCTAGCAACCGTCTTAGTATGGGGGTGTAACATCGGTGCATGACCTCCGTTTTTTTTGTGTTTTGTCAGCCAAAAAGTTCTTTACTGTTTTTTCTGACACAATGATCCTCTCTACAACCTACGCAATGCACTCCCCACTGACATAAACCATTGGGAAACTCAACCAAAGCTAAACCAAGAGTTGAATAGTCACTCTCGTTAAACTCAGTTTTACTACGATGCAATTTTTACAAACAATCGCTCATATGTCATCATAAAATAAAATTCTTCCTTCTAAGTGAGGAAATAACTAGATCGCGAAGTCTGTCAAAACAAATTTTATTGACATTCGACACACAAATTCTTGCAAGGTAGTCTTTCTCATAGCGTAATTTGGAACATCGCGCGATAATCTGGAATGTCCTGAATTCTTGTAATACACGCCAAATCAATTGTTTTTAAATAAATAAATAATTAATTAAATAAAATTTTTTTAAATAAGTAATTAATTAATCAAACAAATTGAAATAAATAATTAATTTAAATTAACTACAATAAGCCAATGTTCAACTGTTATTAATTCCTCTAGTTTAATTTTTAATTTCAGCGACAATTCAACGATCCTAATTATTACTATTTCACTATTCGATAGAATAAAATAATAGTTCGCAACCAGCTACATTATTTTTTTTTTATGGCAAAAACTGTACAAAAAGAAATTGCATTAATAATTACATTTTGTAATCAAAATGATTATAATAGTTGTGACAGGTGGCTGATCGAGTTTAGGCCATCTGCCATGCAGTGTGAGATAGAGTTCGCGACGCGACTATACGCGGCGCCATCGATCAAGCGATCGATGGCGCGACGCTGGAAAAGGTGCGAGAATCCGTGGCGTGCCGAAACGTGGCGCTATCGATCAAGAATCGATAGCGCTACGCGGGAAAACTGATAGGCGAGAGGGAAAAGAGGAGCCCTCCCCTCAATCCTTTTTTCGTTCCACCGATAACACGTGCCACACGCGCTCGAGATTTTTCACGAAGTTTTTTTCTTATTACACAAGGCGATTTAATTTTGAGGGATTCTTTCGTCGCGAGCCCGTAGCCAGATATCGAGAGGACGATTTCTGATAGTAAAAAGTAAGTGGCCACTAGGTAGTTTATAGTTAGATCGCGAATAATTATATTTAGTTTTCCTGACGCGTGTGCGATTGCGTCAGGCATATATAGATATAGAGGAGCGTACGCGCGAGACCGCGTGAATCTTATTCGGTTAGGCCGTACGAGTGCGAGTGAAAGGATCAATCTCTCTCTCACACAATCATAGGATAGGCGTATGAGTGACTGAAAGCCACTCTCACTCGTACAACCATTAAGCACGCAGTTGGAGGAACGAGCTCTCTCGCTCAACCATAGACTGCATCGTCGAGTGAGAGAAACGCTCTCACTCGAGCAGTCATAGACTACGGCGGTATAAAGGGAGAACTGCTCTCTCTATATCCATTGTCTATAGACTACACGTGTGTGTGTAGCCGCGTGGAGTGAAGAGGGTGCGCATGCGCAGTGCGCACCTCGTGAATTAGTATTGCGTATGAGACAATACTAATTGCTTTTTACTCGCAAGGGACCTCTCCGCAATAATTATTATACATTTTGTATTATTTTTGTGTTTCTTATTTAAAATAAGCTTTCAGCACTGAGCCGGTGCCTTTTATCTAATTACTTCCCTACAGCTTCCCTATCCCGAATACCGCCGCCTCCGCGGGTGTGGCAATCTAGCATTGGCACACAAACTCAGCAGCCGAGCACGGTGGGAGCAGCACCGGCAGCGGGGCCTTAAGCAAGGCCCCTCACACACAAAAGATAAAGCAGGACCAGAGGAAGGTCCTGCGCTGCTAACGGGTCGTAAACAAGTTACCTCCGTTACATAGTAGAAAGTTTAATATAAATTTACAATCATACTAGCAAATATTTACTTAATAACTTTTTAAAAATAAAAAAAATCAAATAAGTAATCCTCCAACAGTCCTTAACGAATAATTAAAAATTAATTAAAAATCGTTATTTGAGCTATTATCTTACTTTTATTTCCTTCTCGCTAACCTAAGGATATCGTTCGTATCCATAGCAGCAATCTTTTTTTTTATTTAAAAAATCATTTTTATTTAAAAATCACTATATAAATTAATCACTTCAAATGCGACAAAAAACTTCATTCTTTTTATAAAATGCGTTAAATTTTAAATAGAACACGATTGTACAATTTAAATTAACGTCATTGTAAATAGTAAATAATACACCTATGTAAAAATTCCGCAAAAATGGATCATCTCTCTTTCTCTAATTCTCACTCTCCCTCTCTCTAACCAAGAAGCTCGCCAGGAAGAGGGGGCCCGAAAAACTTGGCCTCTCCCCTAATTTCCTGGCCGATTTTATCATTATTAGAATGAATGTTTTGTCCATAGTGTCAACTAGAGATAAATTTATTATTCTATATTTTTATTTATGCTTTTCTTTTATAATTAATGACTGCCTGTTTATTCACTTCAGGATGATTCTTGGCATATTTTTTAACAGCTGCTCTATCAATTTTGGGATGATTTTTATTCTAATTTCTAATAGCATCATTTATTTGTTTTTTTCTTTATTATAATAGTATCTGAAAATCTCTTTCAGTGTTTATCTCTCTTTCCAAAAGGAGAAGTAGGTAACACGCAAGTTTCAGATTGTTCTGAAACGTCCATGCTTTCATTAATTTGCGTCTTAATCATAGAGAATGAAATTAGATCGTTATCTAATGAGTCAAGAATGGGTAGTTGTAGCTCAACCACAGATAACAGAATACTCTCGATTGCTCTAGCAATTTGTAAAGTTGTCTCATCTATCGAAATCAACGCATCAAAATGCCCTTTACTAATATTTCCGTTAAAATAAATTTATTTCTCCTTGAGGCTTTCGGCGAAAATTTGCGGTATACACTATGACAAAAAAGTATCCGGAAATTCTCATTTAAATGCCCGCGTTGCGTATTTTTAAGTATTTGAAGTTTCTGTATGTTGGTAGGACTGTCCGTAATTACTATGCCAAACATGAGTGCGGTCTGTCAACTAGTTTGTTTACGACAGCTGTTGAAACCAGTCGACCTCAGTGGTAGTCTGCGAATGTTACAATGGAAAAAAATATTGAATAAAGAGTTTGTCTCAAATTTTGTGTTTTGAACGAAATTTCGTGTGCTGACTCGTTGCGAATGCTGGAAAAGGCTTATGGAGACTCTGTTTTATCGAAAACCCAAGTGTACGAATGGTACAAAGCCTTTAAAAACGGTCGGGAGATCGTCGAAGATTTGCCTCGTTCAGGACGACCGTCGACCTCTTCAACCAACGATAACGTCGAAAAATTCAAGAAAATTGTGCTCGAAAATCGTCATGCCAGTGTTAGAGAGATAGCTCGTGATCTCAACATCTCTCGTGAAACCGCTCGTTTGATTTTGGTGAACCAATTGGGCATGCAGCGCGTCGCCACTCGGCTCGTTCCGTTAGAGCTGAATTTTCTTCAAAAACAGTACCGGATGCAGGTAGCTGCAGACATGCTGGATCGTGCGAATTCTGATCCCACGTTCATGGGACTGGTTCATAACTGGTAACGAGACATGGGTCTATGAATGCGACACACAAACGAGCCAACAATCTTTGGAATGGGTGGGAAAAAATGAGCCGAAACCGAAAAAACCTCGCAAAAGTCGTTCGAAAATCAAGACGATGCTTATTGTTTTCTTCGATATTCGTGGTGTGGTTCATCATCAATTCAATCCGCAAGGTCAAACGGTCAATAAGGATTTCCATTTAACTGTTTTGAGACGTTTGCGTGAAAATATTTGCCGTAAACGGCCGGATTTGTGACAAAACAATTCGTGGATTTTGCATGACGATAACGCACCATCTCATCGAGCCACGATTATTAACGATTTTAGGACCAAATACTCGATAAATACCATCGACCGGCCACCTTATTTGCCTGATCTAGCTCCGTGTGACTTTTTTCTTTTCTCCAGACTGAAATTACCGCTCCGGGGAACCAGATTTGACTCCATAGACGCCATAAAAGAAAATTCGCAGAACGAGCTGGAGGCCATACCTGAAAGCGCCTATAAAAAATGTTTCCATGATTGGAAAAAACGTTGGCACATGTTTATCGCTTCAAATAAAGCATATTTTGAAGGAGATTCAATAAATATTGAAGAAGTTTAATATTTTTGAGTTTTATTTCAAATTTCCGGATACTTTTTTGTCAGAGTGTATACTGTCTGTCAAAAAAGTACCCGGAATTTTAAATTAAAACAACATTTTTACATTTAATAATCAAAATTTATTGGGTCGCCTTCCAAATAGGCTCCATTTGCTCCGATACAACTATGCCAACGGCACTTCCAATCATCGCAACATTTTTTATAGGCGCTTTCCGGGATGGCCTTCAGCTCGCGCGCCGAATTTTGTTTTATGGCTTCAATCGACTGAAAATGGGTGCCACGAAGCGGCAATTTAAGTTTTGGGAAGAGGAAGAAGTCACAGGGAGCCAAATCCAGCGAATACAGTGGTTGTTCAAGCGTGTTCGTTGAGTTTTTGGCGAAAAAGTCGGTCACAATTGTAGCTTGGTGAGACGGCGCGTTATCGTGTCTTGCGGCCACCTTTCTCATGCCCAAAATATCAATTACAATCGTATGTGTAGACTCGTGGGATATCTCAAGTTCATGTTCTATCTTTCTCAAGTTGGTATGACGGTTTTCAAGCACCATTTCCTTAATTTTATCGACGTTATCTGCAGTCGAAGCCGTCGATGGGCGTCTGGAACGAGGCAAGTCTTCGACGACTTCACGACCCTCTTTGAAGGCTTTGTACCACTCATACGCACGGGTTTTTGATAGCGCTTTATCACCAAAAGCCTTTTGCATCATTTTCAATGCATCGACACACGAAATTTCATTCGCAACACAAAATTTTAGACAAATTCTTTGTTCAACGTAATCACCCATTGTAAAAAATCTGCACGCACAATTGACATCGACTGACTTAACCAGCTTCTGTGAACACACTTATTGACAGATTCCGCTTAAACTTGGCATAGTCATTAAGGACAGTTGTACCAACCTAGAAAAAAAAATTTTACCTGCCTAAATTGCCCCGCCAGATTTAAATCGACAATTCCCGGTACTTTTTTGACAGAATGTCTATACTATCTTGAAATAGTTGAAGTTAAAATAAAAATAATTTTCCAGCTGCCATGAATTTGTGCGTAGCTTCAGAAGTATGCGGCTTATCTATATCGGCAAGATAGTAGCGTTTCCTATCATATGGAACCCTAGATCGATTTATCATGTAACACCTAAATCAAAGCAACTCGTATTTAAACAGCCATTAAAATATTAACGTTGAATAAATATGATAAAGATGAAAATAAACATGCTCAATCGCCAGATATTTCTACCATTCTGCATTGAACTTCCAATCCTTTGAATACGACGGTTATAATTTGCTCGCTCATTTTTAAATTAATATAGCAGTACCTAAGTATTGTTAATTTTAAATTGAATTTATTAATATTTTCTTAATATTATATTATTTTTCATAATATTATTTTCTTAGTATTAACTTAATAATACATTAAGCAAAATTCGAATATTCGACCAATATAAATACATATATCGCTGCGAAATGTTAAGTCATTCTATAACTTTGGCTATCAAATTCTCATGTAGGAAAAGAAAACGTGTAGCTACATAGTAGTGATATCTTAAAGCAAAAATATTAAACTAAGAGCACAAATTCTTGAATTAAAAAATACATTTTTTGTTAAAATGATTATCTTGGTTCAACATTCTTTTGCTTAAATCAAATTAATTCTTTTATCGGTGTAGTACTTAATATTGTAATCTTTAACCACAAGTCACGTTGTTCATAATATTTTGTGTTAAATCAGTATTATTTGGATTTAAATTTTTATTTGTATCACCTTGATCCGTTCCTGTCAAAAAATCTATCACTCTTTTACTTGATGTTTCAAACTAGAATAGATCATTTTCTATCTCTAGCAGCAAAAATATATGACTTTAATCAAAAAGTTTGATAGACTTTCGATTTCCATTAATCCGGCTCTATCGCAAAATCTGCTCTTAGCTAATGCCTCTCACCTAAAAACTATTAGGTTGCTGCAGATGAAATGGCCGATTTAGCAATGACATAAAGTTGGCTGCAATTTACATATTTAAGTATAAATACTGCTACCTGGGTTTATGGAGTCATTTCTGTTTTGCACTTCATAGTGATCGTAAAAACAAAAAGAGAAAGTGAACATGGAAGTGAATCAAAAACGGCTACTTTTACTATACGAATTTAAATTAGAGCACAACGCAACGGAAGCAACGAGGAATACCAACAGCGCATTTGGGCCTGATACAGTTAGCGAACGAACCACTTGGCGGTGGTTCGAAAAATTTCGATCCGGAGATATGGACCTTGAAAATGAGCCATGTGGACACCCAGGACCATCGATCGATAATGACGAGCTGCGTGCATTAGTGGAGTCTGATCCCTCCAAATATATCCCCGCCAAACCATAAGGGATCTTGCCGAGAAATTAGGCGTTCACAATTCGACAGTTTGCCGCCACTTGCAAGAACTTGGAAAAGTGAAAAAGCTTGACAAATGGGTTCCGCATGATCTTACTGAGCAAAGCATGACGTGTCGAATGGAGATTTCAAGTCCTCTTCTCTCCCGCAACAAAAAGAAACCGTTCTTGCACCGAATTGTGACCTGCGATGAAAAGTGGATTTTATACGATAATCGTCGCCGATCGGCCCAATGGCTAGATGCCGATGAAGCGCCAAGACACATGCCGAAACCAAGCCTTCATCCAAAGAAAATAATGGTAACTATTTGGTGGCCTGTAGTTAGAGTTATCCACTATTCGTTCCTGCAACCTGGCGAAACCATCAATACTGAGAAATACTGTGCTGAACTGGATGAAATGCATCAGAAATTGATAGTCCAACGACCTAGGCTTGTCAACAGGAATGGAGTGATACTGCTTCATGATAACGCACGACCTCATGTATCGAGACCAACGGTCCAAAAATTAAACGAGTTGTGCTATGAGACTCTTCCTCACCCTCTATATTCACCAGACCTCTCACCAACAGATTATCATTTTTTTAAACATTTGGATCACTTTTAAACAGGAAAAAGATTTAATAATGAAGCTGCTGTCAAAAATGCCTTTGAAGAGTTTCTTCGAACCAGAAACTCGGACTTCTACAAAACTGGAATGAATGTACTTGTATCTCGTTGAAATAAGTGTGTTGCATCTATTGGTTCCTATTTTGATTAAATAGATTGTCTTTTTAAAAAATTACAGCTGTTTAAAAATTTATTACTAAATCGGCCATTTTATCTGCAGCAACCTAATACCTACCTGTCAAAGATTTGTGTTTCTAACAGCAAAAACATAGGACTTTCATAGAAACTTTAGATAACTTTTAAATTGATCGTAATCCAGCCCTATCCATCCAGCCCAATCCATTATTAGCTGACGTCTTCTACCTAAAAACTACCACCAGCCAAATTGCAGCTTTATAGGTGCAGTAGTTTTCGAGATTTAGGGTTTGATAAATAAATGAGTAACCTTTCGCTTTTGTATCTATATCGATGAGGTTTGATTGTAAATTAATTACATATTATGTAAAATTATCTCATACTTATATAATTGTACGTTAAGTTATATATACACACACACGCGCGCGCACACGCACACGCACATACACGCACACGCACATACACACACACACACACACGCGTGGTGTGTTTTAAAAGTAAGGTGACTTTTTTAATTATATGGGTAACATATATTCAATTATGGATTTTTGTTACTGTGTTAGTACACAATGTCCCGAACATATATTCACAGTTTGAAATGTTAAGCATACTTAGTTTGTTTTTGACAGATAGAAAGGTTAGACGCGTTTTAGTGAGCTCGACGATTTTCTATGATTATAAGAAATAAAGCAAAGAATTCGCATAAAATTTTGTGTAAAAAATGGAATCAAGTGCTCTAAAACACTTTAAATGTCAATAGTGGCATACGGTAAGTCTGCCCTAAGTAAAAATGATGTTTACAAGTAATGTATGCTCTTCGAAGATGGCCGAGAAGATGCCAATGACAAACCATCTCTCTGAATACCCTAGCACATCAACAACAGATGATAACGTCGAAGCTGTGAAGAAAATTGTTTTGGAAAATCGTCGAATTACTATAAAAGAAGCTGCTAAGGATGTTGGCATATCGGCCGGCTCGTGTCATGCAATTTTTTCAGATGTTTTGGGCATGAGACGTGTGTCAGCGAAGTTTGTTCCGAAACTTTTCAATTTTGATTAGAAGAACCGTCGCTTAGGAGCTCTTGAATGACGTCAATGATGATCCTGATTTGTTCAAAAAGGTCATAACTGTTGACGATTCATAGGTATGTAGTATGATATCGAAATCAAAGACCAATCGTTCCAATGGAAGCAACCAGAAGAGCCAAGACCGAAAAAACACGCCAAGTTTGATCAAATGTTAGAGCTTTGCTCACTGTTTTTTTCGATCAACGTGGAGTAGTGTATTAGGAGTTTTTATCTCAAGGTCAAACGGTAATAAGAAGTACCAGATGTACAAGTGTGAAATGCGGATTTTAGACAACAGATGGTGTACCAATGCAGTTTAAGCTGTTATAATTTTACACTGCGCCATTTTGTTGCGTCATCAACAAGTTCAGACGCACATTAGTGATAGACTAAAAAAGTGTGTGCATCGTGTTGTATTGTTGTGTTTAATATGTCAAAATTTATACCAAATAAGAACATTGCCGAACAGCATTAATTTTTTGTTTCCATTTGAAGAAAACTGCTGCTGAATCCTTTCGGTTACTACGAGAAGCTTATGGTGAACATGTTTTATTGCAAGATACGTGTGAACGATGGTTTCAGCGTTTCAGAAAAGGCGACTTCGACGTTGCAGACAAGGAACATGGAAAACCGCCAAAAAAATTCGAAGATATAGGTTTGCAAGCATTGTTGGACGAGATGATTCGCAAACACAAAAACAACTCGCACAGCAATTAGGAGTTTCCAAACATGCTGTTTCCAATCGCCTACAAGCGATGGAAAAAATTTAGAAGAGCGATAGATGGGTACCACATGAGTTGAATCACAGGCAACTGGAGAATCGCAAAATCACATATGAAATTTTGGTCACTCGATACAAAAGGAAGTCGCTTTTGCATCGAATAGTAACAGAGGATGAAAAGTGGATTTATTTTAAAAATTCCAAACGCAAAAAATCATGGTTAGACCCAGGAGCACCATCCTCATCGACCACAAGATGAAATCGTTTTGGCAGAAAGACGATGCTCTGTGTTTGGTGGGACCAGAGAAGCGTGGTCTATTATGAGCTATTAAAACCTGGGAAAACGGTTAATACTACACGTTACCAACAACAATTAACCGATTCAAACCATTTGCTGCTTAAAAAAAGGCCAGAATACCGAAAGAGGCAACACAAAGTTAATTTTTCTCCATGACAATGCTCCACCACATACGGCAAAACCGGTTCGCGACACATTGGAAGCATTCAACTGGGGAGTTCTGCCTCATGTGGTTTACTCACCAGATTTGGCTCCTTCTGATTACCACTTGTTTGCATCAATGGGTCACGCACTTACTGAACAGCGCTTTGATTCCTATCAAGATGTCAAAGAATGGCTCGATGAATGGTTCGCGGCAAAAGGGGAAGATTTCTACTGGCGTGGTGTTCACAAATTGCCCGAAAGATGGGAAAAATGTGTAAAAAGCGATGAAGCATACTTTGAATAAAGCACTTTTTATTATTCTACCAAATTTCACCTGTTATTTTTTCTTTTAAAATCCGCATCTCATACTTGTACACCTAGTATTATCTTAAAGTTGTGTGCCGTTTGTGAGAAGGAATACGAAAAAAACGTCTGGAATAGTGGTAAAACAATTCATGGCTTTTGCATTACGATAATATACTTGCTCATTCATTGCTGCTTGTGAGAGATTTTTTGTCCACAAAAAACACGGCAATCATACATCAGCCACCATATTCACCAGATTTGGCTCCCTGCAATTTTTTTCTGTTTGCATAGGAAAAACGATAAACGGCAAGTATTGGGCAAACTTATTGCAACGTTTAATGATAAAATCAAGAAAAAGCGGCCACATTTAGCTAAAAATAAAGTGTTGTTCCATCATGACAATGCACCAGCTCATATATCCGTTATCGCGATGGCTAAAATCAATGAGTTAAAGTTCGAATTGCTTCCTTATACTTTTTATTCACCAGATTTAGCTCATTCAAATTATTTTCTTTTTCTAAACTTAAGAAAAATGGCTCGCTGATCAAAGATTTGTCAACAATGAATGTCAATCAAGTTAGCCTCGTCATTTTGTTTTCTTTTAAAAAAAAAGTTGTGCTGCATTGTTTTCAACTTGGGCTATAATGAGCCATGAAAAAAGTTTATTAACCCTTTACTGCCCAAAGTCTCTGTCCGCGAACGTAAACTTTAGCCCCTTCAAAATATGACTAATTCATCTATTTCTTTTTCTGAAAAGTACCTTACCCACTATTTTCTGGTATGTTCTTTTAGAATCTGCTATCAGAAATACAAAAAAATACACTTAAATATTATTTGTTTTTCGATTTAACTTAAAAAATGACAATTTATTACCTCTTTTTTTTATAAATTCTATATTTTCTATGAATTCTAATATCTTCAAATGGAAACGATTAACATCATGAGTGATCTTAATCTCTTTTCTTTCTGATGCGACCTTCCGTTTTCAAAAAGCTGTAACGGTCGCTTCAAAATGGCCGTTTAAACAATGCAGTGTAAAATAAAACTTCGACAGTTATTTACGAGAACAAGATCAACTTAACAAAAAAATGTTACAGAATAAGAAGTACTTAGAATTAACGAAAAATACGTGTGAATCTTTTAAAAATTTTTTGAGACGTTTTTGAATTTTTCAACTTAGCCACTTTTCGAAAAATCTCAAAAATATCTCAAAAAATACTGAAAAAACTCACACGTATTCTTTAACTGATTCTAAGCATTTTTGCATCAGTAAAATTTGTTTAAAAAGTTGATTCTCCTTGAGTAAAGAGTCCACAAAATCAGTTAACGACATTACGCATATATGGCTCATACAGTTACGCTTATATGGCTTTTCCGCCTCTGATAACTAAATTTTAATAAAATAAAATATCTATTTCTTGTTTCAATTCTGAGACTATTCGTTTTCGGGCATTTCAAATATACTACTATATCTATAGTACATATCATTTCATTTACTCTCAAGTAATCATAACTACGTAAATTTGCTAAAATCAAAAACAAGTTATAATTTTTTGTGTATCCTTATCACTATGCCTAAAAGAAAGTCGGATTCTGTTCCTATTAGAAGGAGTGAAAGGCAAAAGTATTTAGTCGAAATCACAGAACACGATGATTATGTTTTAATACCTAATGCTGATTATTCGGGTGAATCGGACATCCCTTTTGAAGACGAAGATGAAAGCGATGAGAGTGAAGTTGAGTATGATAAAACCAACTATGAAAGTTATAAATTATCTGATTTCAAGTTTACAACGTTATCAACAAATCTACGATAGTTATAATGACTCCCAAACAAAATTTGAAATGAACCATGATTATCAGTGGATTGATGGAGAAAAAGTCTATCGTGATGATCTTGAAAATGAATATTCTTTAACAGATCAAACGAAAAAAAAAGTTTTAGGTTCCTTATTTACAGAATTATGTGAATTATTGTTCTCAGTAGATTTGAAAGAGTACATATTAGAGTCAATCAAAGTGAATGGTTTCGAAATTGATATAAAGAAATTTAATACATTTGTGGGAGTAATTATTTTTACTAAATTTAACCAAAGAAATTCACAAAGAGCTTATTGGTCTGATGACCCTTCTATAAATTCTCCTATAGTTGAATCTGTAATTAGCCTTAATGAATTTGAGAAGATAAAATTTTCCCTAAAATTTTCGCGACTAGAAAATGAAGATAAAGATGATAAAATTTGGCGTGTTCAACCTGTCCTTGGCATTTTTAACAAAAACATCATGCAATTTGGTATTTTCTCTTCTGCGCTGAGCATAGATGAAATGATGTGAAAATGTTACGGTCACTCTACGTTAAAACAATTTATAAGATCAAAACCTATAAGGTTTGGAATAAAGTTGTGGGTTTTATGTAGCAGTTCTGGATTTTTGTTCAAGTGTGATAGTTATTGCGGTAGAAAATCTAAGAGTAAATTTCTACCTAATTGGGCTCTTGGAAGTCGCATAGTAATTGAGATGTTACAAGACGTATTACTCAATACTTCGCCTCGTAAGCGTTTCCAATACCATGTATACATGGATAATTTATTCACTTCTCCGGATTTGATGCTGCATCTGAAGATAAATGGAATACGAGTAACTGGTACCATACGTCAAAACCGAGTGAATGTATCACAAATAATATCAATAAAAAAGACGTTTGAGGGACTTATGCCGTAAAAAATGAAACATATAGTGGTATCAATTTTATCACTGTTATGGGCTTGAAACCAGTTTCAATTTTATCTACAGCTACGGGTGTTGAACCATTACGAACTGTAAAACGATACAGTAAAGTAGAAAAGACTAAAAAAGACATAGGTTATTCAAATGCTTTTGTCACATATAATAAGTACATGGGAAGAGTCGATACTCATGATCAGCGGTGTAACTCAGTTACGCCAACTATTAGATCAAAAAAATTGACCTTTGTAGTTTTCATAAGAATAATCCAAGCTTCCTTAACAAATGCTTGTATTCTGCGAAATATATGCAGCGGTGATAAGAGAAAACTTTTAACTTCAGAGATAGCGTTAGATGTTAGTAAAAAATATTTATTTACGAATCAAAATAAATCAGCAAGACATGAACAAGTAATAGAAACCCTTAGAAACTGGAACATCGTAAAATGTCCAAAAAGAACACGAAAATATTGTGTTGATTGCAAACTATATTATTGTGAAACCTGCTTTATAAATTCACATATAATTTAATTATGAGAAAGAAATAAAAAATTCAAAAAATAAAAAAAAACACAAAATTACAAAAAACAAAAAAAAAAATTAAAAAAAAAAAATAAAATAAACAAAAAGAAGATGAATCTCTAATGTCGGCCACCTCCCTGTGGTGAGAATCGGGCAACATTGCAAAAAGTCAATGGCAGAGAGCCGATAAGCTATGGAGAGTCACGAATTGCCACTTTTTAACTGTTTCATGTAAAACTTTATTATTACTCAAAAAGAATCAAAATTTCGAAAAAATTTTACTGATGCAAAAATGCTTAAAATTGATTAAAAATACGTGTGAATTTTTTCAGAATTTTTTAGACATTTTTAGGATTTTTCGAGAAGTGGCTAAGTCCAAAAATTCAAAAACATTTCAAAAAATTTTAAAAAATTCGCACGTATTCTTTGGTTAATTCTAAGTACTTCTTATTCTGTAACATTTTTTTGTTAAGTTGATCTTGTTCTCGTAAATAACTGTCGAAGTTTTATTTTACACTACATTGTTTAAACGGCCATTTTGAAGCGACCGTTACAGCTTTTTGAAAACGGAAGGTCGCATCAGAAAGAAAAGAGATTGAGATCACTCATGATGTTAATCGTTTCCATTTGAAGATATTAGAATTCATAGAAAATATGGAATTTATAAAAAAAAGAGGTAATAAATTGTCATTTTCTAAGTTAAATCGAAAAAAAAATAATATTCAAGTGCATTTTTTTAAATTTCTGATAGCAGATTCTGAAAGAACATACCAGAAAATAGTGGATGAGGTACTTTTCAGAAAAAAAAATAGATTAATTAGTCATATTTTGAAGGGGCTAAAGTTTACGTTCACGGAAAGAGACTTTGGGCGGTAAAGGGTTAAGGCCTTTTTTAATCGTTTTTTCTTTTTTTGTTTTTGTTTTAAATGGTCCTTTAGAACCTGAAAAATAATATACCAAAAGATTATGGCCGGAAAATATCTCTAAGCACGTATTTGTTAAAGTATAGTGCAAGGCTGGCAGGTAGGCCGGGAGCCTCTAATGACCGGAACAAATGGTGCTTATAGCAAAAGGTTAAAGCTATGAATAGTTTGGCTGAGTATAAACATCAGCCAGCTCTTCCAATTGAAGTTTATAAAGCTTTCAAGCCAATCTACGAAGAATTGATCGAACACGATCTTCTTACTCGACGCATCAGCGATTATATTCAAAACTGTAATAAAAGTTTTAATTCAACTGTGTAGGCATTGGTCCCAAAATCCACTTCCAGTGGTAAAACTGTACTGGATATAGCTGTGGATATTGCAGGTTTGCGTGTACAATAACGGCTTGGCTTTAATTTTTCACATAATGGAAGCGACGAATTTAGAAATTAGCCCGAACAGCTATAAAGCGTGCCTGGAGATTGACAAACAGCGCATAAAGCTTGCAGAGAGATCGATGTCTGAAGCTAAAACAGAGTGGAGGATCGCTTTAAAATACAATAGAAAAGAAATGGAAGAGCAGGACACTAATCTAGAAGGCCAATTATATGGAGCATCCATTGCGGATTAAAGGTGTTGAAAAAGTTTTCATGACTTTGTATAACTTAACACTTTAAACGTGTTTTTCTCAAAACTAAATATTAGTTAGCCGCACCCATAACTCGAACAATTTTCAATCAATTCATTTCAAATTTTAACGAGATCTTAAAAAATATATTATTTAAATGAGTTCGTAGAATGTTTTTTATATGGTGTAGTTTTTTTGTTATTAACAATTTTCTGGCGATTTTTTCTGCGAATTTCGCAAGTTTGATTTTGGAAGTGAGCCTTTCGGCCAAAAATCAATATATCACAAATATCTTAGGTACTTCTCTAGCTGTTATGTACAATAACAAAAAATTTAATTAATCGTCATAATCATAATTCAAAATTTATAGGAGCTGTTGGTACGGCCGTGGGCTCTACCAAAATAGAGAGGTCATCTGAGAAACGCTGCACAGCTGCCATTTTCAAATTATTTATTCTATAAAAATTATTTTTTTTATTTAATCATATGTACAATACAATAATCTTCTGCTTCTGTAATCTCGATTTGCTTTATATTTTTCCTGAAGAGAAATTACAAAATAGCCTTTTTCTATCCTCTAGAGTGGCCTAAGGCTTCTTAATTGCACTTGTGTCAAACTGTAAGTGTTCCGCATGGCGACGGTGAGTCTTAGCTAATTTATCACTCCAGAGGAAAGAGCAATAAAAAAGCATCGTCGTTTAATTATCTCAGAATTTCCTTTATTATAAATTTAAGTCAAATTGGGCAAGTATTTAAGTTAGTGTTTCCTCTCTCGCCTACCCCAAGTCAACTCTTCGCATCACCCACTATAAATCTGTTAATATTGCATGAAGTCGCGTGCGTTGAAAAGTCGAAGAAAAATTGTTGGCTGTCTATGCCTTGCCTTCATAAGCGCTGACTTCGAAATTATATTTATGACTGAAATCTTAATTTTAGCGACGGACGTCAAAAATGCTTGGGTTTATGGTTAAACTAATGTGTTATTTATATTCAGCAGATTAAAATACACAAAAAAAACTTCACTTTAACCAATGATCTTAAAATTATATTGGGAGTACAAATTAATTCGGTCCTTTCTTTTGTGGTCAAAAATGCATTTATTTCAAAATAAAAAAAATCGAAAGATTAATCAAAGTTTCGTTCATCGCTAGTTACTACTTTTTCCCACCTTTCAGGCAATTTTCGAATTCCATCTCGAAAAAATGTCTCGACTTTTGAGGTGATCCAAGTTAGGAGCTAATTTTCGATTTCTGCGAAAGAAGTGAACCGATGATCTGCCAGATCGTGCTACATCCCTTGGAACAACCGGTAATCAGAAGGAGCAATATTCGGAGAATATAGCGGGTGCAGCAAAACATCCCATTTAAGTGTTCCCAAATATTTTTTCACGACATGCGAGATGAGGCCGAGCGTTATCATGCAGAAAAATAACTTTGTCGTGTCTTTCCTGACATTCCGGCCGTTTTTCTCGTAATGCACGGCTCAAACAAATCGATTGAAGCCTATACCGATCGGTCGTTATGGTATCGCCAGGTTGTAGCAGCTCATAGTACACAACACCCTTTTTGTCCCACCAGATACACAACATGATCTTCGAACCATAAATATTCAGCTTTGGTGTTGATGTTGAGGTCGATGGCAACGATTGATCGGGTATAGCGTAGTATTTTTTCTTCTTGGGGTTATCATAGAATATCCATTTTTCATCCCCAGTAACAATTCTATGTAAAAAACCCTTTCTTTGTTGCCTTTGAATCAGCTGATCGCAACAGAAAAATTGCCTGTCAATGTCTCTGGGTTTTAGTTCATAAGGCACCCAATTGCCTTGCTTTTGAATCATTCCCATGGGTTTCAATTGTACAGAAACTGCTTGTTAATTCACTTCCAATGATTCTGCAAGCTCTTCTTGCGTTTGACTCGGATCTTCATCGAGTAATGCCTCCAACTTTTTGTCTTCAAATTTTTTTGGCTGTCCAGAGCGAGGGTTGTCTTCAACGCTGAAATCTCTATTCTTAAAACGTCAAAGCCATTCTCTACAAGATTTATCAGTTGGAGCATTGTCACCATAAACTTCCACAAGCATTCGATGCGCTTCAGCTGCACTTTTCTCCCAATTAAAACAGAAAACTAAAACCTTCCGCAAATGCTACTTAGTTAACACAAAATTAGACATATTTAACACAGTTGAAAACAAGATTTTTTTATAAAACTCAAAGCGATATAAACTGAATATTATTGACAGATATCTAACCTCTCTGAAACTACTGACTTCAGCTGTTACCATTAAATATTCATAATATCAAGAGCCATCTTTTGAAAACCGGCCGAATTAATTTGTATTCCCAATACAAAAAAGTAATAGCACACTTAGACTAAAACTTTAAATGCTTTTTTTCGAAACTATGTTTTCGAAGACGCTGACCAATGTAATTTAATAACCGCTCGATGGATCTTCATGAAATTTATGAAGCTTATTAAAAGCATAAAAAGCTTATATTGATCGAAAATTTTTTCTTTAAGAATTAATATTTCTTTTTAACAATTAACTAATGATTTTGACCTCCAAAAACTCTGAGTAAGCTATTGGAAGTTCAAGTTTGTTAATTTTCATTAAAAAAACTTTCAATAAAGTACAAGATTTATTATTTAACCAATGATTCTTTTCGTCTGATTGATTTTAGATCAACCAGTAACATGTTATGATGATTACCGTGAAGCACTACAATTAGAACGAGGTCCAACCACGATTGCGATAACTTCGTTAAAAATTAATATTTTTGTTTAAAAATTTGATCAAGTTATATTGAAACATAATATAACAACGCTGTAATATAAGTTTTACAAAATAAATCTAATTATTGTTAAAAAAGAACTATTTTAAATGCTCATTTTTTTATGCCTCTGACTGCATCTCACCTCTAAGGAAACTCGACAATTAATAAAATCTTGCCAGGTTTTTGATTTCAGATGATCCAATAAGGAGTTATGTGATTCAATGCAGTGCAACTTTTTTTGACAGGTCGGTGAAGATTCGCTGACGGATGGCTCATTTTTGTATAATTATTTATGAAAATTTTACAGAATATTCTTCAAATGTTCTCTTATCATATACTAATCACAAAAATAAATATATGTAACACATCGTTCAATAAGTCCCGAGACTAACCCAGAGATGGTGCTTGTAGTACCAAACTGGCCACGTTACAATAGAGTGCGAACCTTTACATGAAACGTGTAAAAATTTTACTTTGATCGGATCACAGACAGCAGAGTTATCGAGGTTAGAGTAAAGTCACTTTGTAATTTGTTTGAAAAATGGAAAAAAGCGAGTCTCGCGTGTTAATAAAACATTGTTTTTTAATGGGTAAAAACACCGTAGAAGCCCAGCAATGGCTTGAAAAACATTACCCGGACTCCCCTCCATCCAAACCAACGATTTGTCGTTGGTATGCTGAGTTTAAACGTGGTCGTACTGAAACAAACGATGCGGAACGTTCGGGTAGGCCATTGGAAGCCGTTACACAGGAAAATGTGAGTGAAGTGTTAAAAATTGTAATGAAAAATCGCAAAGTGAAGGTCCGTGAGATTGCAGAAATGACACAGATATCATCTGGAAGCGTATTTACAATCCTTCATGAAAAATTGAGCATGAAAAAGGTTTTTTCCAAGTGGGTGCCGCGATTGCTTTCAGTGGAACAAAAACAGCAACGAGTCGATGATTCAGAGAGCTGTTTATCGCTATTTACTCGCATTAAAAAGGATTTCCTGCGTCGATACGTGACCATGGATGAAACATCGATACATCATTTCACTCTGGAGTCGAATCGGCAATCATCTGAGTGGCGCATGGCTGGCGAAAGCCGCCCAAAGCGTCCAAAAACGCAGCAGTCTGCTGGCAAAGTCATGGCGTCTGTTTTTTGGGATACACATGGCATGATTTTCATTGACTACCTGGAGAAAGGTTAATTGATCAACAGTAATTATTATATTGACTTGTTGGTATGTTTGAAGGAGGAGATCGCAGCAAAACGACCGCACATGAAGAAGAAAAAAATCCTTTTTCACCAAGACAATGCATCATGCCACAAGTCCATGAAAACAATGGCAAAATTAAACGAATTGCGCTTTGATTTACTTCCCCACCCCTCGTATTCGCCAGATTCAGCCACCAGCGACTACTGGCTCTTTGCTGATCTCAAAAAAATGCTCCAGGGAAAAAAATTTGGCTCGAATGAGGAGGTCATTGCCGAAACTGAAGCCTATTTTGAAGCAAAGGATAAATCCTTCTATAAACATGGTATAGAAATGTTGGAAAGGCGTTGGAAAGATTGTTTCACTTCAAAAGGAGATTATATTGATGAATAAAAATGATTTTTGAAAAAAAATGTTGTTTTCGTTGTGAGTCTCGGGACTTATTGAACGATGTGTTAGTAACTGTCGTTCAAAAAAATTATTTTAAATATCCTTCTTCTATAACGCATTAACCTCACCCCACCCTTGACTTATAATTTTTTTTCATCTCTATCTGAGTACACGGGTAAGAAACAAATTTTAGTTTATTATATTTCGATGAAACAAATGATGATTGACGATTCAAAATAGAATTTAAAGGAAAAGAGTTATTCTTTATGATTCTTTAACAAATTTTGATAAAAAATATCGCCTTGCGATATTAAATAACTTCAAATATAGTTGAAAATGCTACCTTTGGAACTTTACAGTTATAATATTACGAAAGCTTAAAAAAGATAATGGAGAGTTTTTGAGATCAGATTTGAATTTAGCACACTAAAACTTTGAGGAAAATTATAGTTTGCTTCTGCGATGAAAACTTGTATACCTCTATATCATTAGAAATGAACATCAATTTCTATAAATAAACTTTATTATTAAAATTATTTCATTTGAATAATGTTACGATTAATTTAAAATTTCATAAATAGTTCATACTATGGTTATTTTAATCTATTTAATTCTTTGTAAGCATCTTAACATATTTTTCTCTTTGATGATAAACATGGCTTTGTTATACACTCATATTTTTTAGTTTCTTCGTTTTTGTTTTTTAATCTTATGTTTTCATTCACCTTGTATTACTTAGAAACATTAATTTCCATTACGATATTATTTTTTATTTCACGTGCGGTGAATTCTTTATTGTAATTATAATGTTTAATTTCTTAATATTCGTTTCATTTACTAAAGTATAATTTCATCTTTATAAAATATTTCTTTATACTTTGCCTCTCTTTCACTTAGAATTACAATTTCAACTTATCATCTTATGCTTTAATTACAAAAATTTATTTTATTTTTTTTTCTCTTTTATAGTGTGTGCGTGTGCGTGTGCGTACGTGCGCGCGTGTTTGAGTTATATTCAATAATAATAATAATAATTTGTGTATAACAAGACTTTCGTATTAATGATAAAATTTATTGTTCATCTTTATTTTTTAGAGGGGCCAATGATCGGTAACGAGAGGAGGGCAGATGATGAGTCGTAGTAACTCATGGAGGCTTACTTAGGGAAGGATTTTAAACGTTAATAAGAATTGGTTTGGTTTGGATCCATAATATTTTTGGCATATTGTCTATGACTTCTCATATAACATTTTATATACTTTATAAGCGTTTAAGAACCTGCTTATATTTCGATGTACAATTAAAATTTAATAAAAGTCAATAAGATTTAAATCTTCATTTAATTCCTTCTGCATTTTATATATTTTATAAAAAAATACCTTTTTATAAACTAAATCATGTGGCAAGGATGAGGTTCATTGACCTTTGTAACGAACGCGTTCCCAGCTACAATATATATAT
The DNA here is from genome assembly GCA_949987625.1 of Chalcis sispes. Classification (NCBI taxonomy): domain Eukaryota; kingdom Metazoa; phylum Arthropoda; class Insecta; order Hymenoptera; family Chalcididae; genus Chalcis; species Chalcis sispes. The sequence continues at coordinate 35,281,348 of OX465096.1, read as the reverse complement.
ATAGCCGATTTAGACGACATCCGTTCGACAGATTGATGCTGCCAAAAATTTTTTTTGCTTTTACTTATCATTGTCATTGCCATTGTGATTGTCATTGTCATTATTATTATATCCTACTTTTCGCACTTCTCAGTTTGCATTGGAATTATTTACTTATCACGGGTATTTATATACCAAAGGATTAAGCTCGGTTGTCATAAGGGGTACATATTTTACACGGGTCTTAAGGGGTACATATTTTACGTAGATTATCAAATGATGAATATTATGAATTCGTGGATGATAAAAGGAATTTGCGGGTAGTATAGCAGGTGTTGAGCAGAACAGCTTATTGTATGAATTGTCGAGTTAATTTGGGCGTTTGTAGGGTGTCTAGGTTCAGTTGAGGTTTAAAGTGGTAGGGATGACGCCTGTTATTGAGATGTCTATTGGTAATCTCTTGACTATTATATATCTCTTGACTATATTCTTAATGTCCATTGTTTTTTTATTTCCTTTGCCAGGTCTATGTATTCAGCTATTTTTTTCTGTGAAGGTTGTAAGAAGGTTGTGTGTGTTGCAGATTTCGATGTCTATGAGGTATGCTATTTTTTTGGTCTAGTCTAGTAGGGTTATGTATGGTGTATTTTGCTTTTCATCGTTATATTCTTATCTATATTGATTGTTGTCTAATATTCTGTTCGTTTGGTATTTGTAATAGGTTATCTTGTTTTGAATGAATGAATATTGGTGGGTCAGATTTTGGTGTACTATTGCAACTAATTAGTCCTGTCTGTGTTTGTAGTCGGTTTGGGCTATAGCTGTGCATTATTATTACTATAATTATAATTACTATTGTTATTGTTATTGCTATATTATTATTAATATTGTTATGGTTATTTTTATATTATTATTAATATTGTTATGGTTATTTTTATATTATTATTAATATTGTTATTGTTATTTTTATTGTTATTGTTATTGTTGTTGTTGTTGTTCAGTTGACGGAGGTTTGGTGGAACAACACGCGACTTTGCGCCTTGCGTCGTCTAGACTGGTGGTTCTGCCAACATCCCCGCCGGAACTAGTTACGATCTTTGGGTTAAAGATGAGGATCGACAACCGGCCTCGGCGTCTGTGCGAGTTCCTAAAGCGATCTCACCCCAGGTATCGCCTCGAAACACGAGTCAAGATTAATGACCGTGGTTTGACTGCCACTACCGAGGCCCTGAAATTGTAAGTCTCCCCTGAAGAAGCAGATCGTTTTTAGCAGTCTCTTTTTAGTATATACCATGGCGGACTTCTTCTTTCTTTCTAATTACCTTTCTTATTTTCTTTAATTTATTAACATATTTAATTTATTTTAAATTTCTTTAATTGTTTGCTTATTATTTAAATCTATTTTTAGGTTCATTTAAGATGGAGAAAGCGATGTGCTACATCACAATATGTACTATACAATAGTATATATACATATTAACTGGATTATTTTCGCACGCTTGCGTTTAAATAATAATTAACGCACGCTGAAGCTCTTTCATTCTACAGTGCTTATGCTCGCGAGAAAGTCCACCAATCCCTCTATGTGGCTAAAATTACCAGTGAACGTTATTCGTTTCTGCAATGCAACCTTGTACGATGCCTGCGGTTTCGCGAAACGCGACGCCACAATCACTTTATCTTGCGAAAGGAAATACTTTCTCTGGTTCATCCGGTATTGTAGATCTAGCGTTGCGCTCTTTCGTAGAGACCAGCCAAAGCAGCAGTATTCAGAAATAAGTCTACAAACTGTAAAGACTCGCGAAAAAACTATTTCTCAAATGTAGGAGCTAATAAATCGATCAAAAGAACTGAAAGGAATAGTTTCAACAAGGCTAGTATGGTTTTATTTAGAAAAATCATTAGAATGTAAAATTTTATCAATTTTTACAAGAATTAAGAGATGAAACCAAAATTTCAACGTAAATATACAAAAATCGCCGTATATTGATGATTGCGTTTTTTCGCGCTTGTGCTCCGCCACTCCAAACTATCAGTCCCTCAATTGTGTAAGGTAAATCCTTATGCGTACCTCTGCGTATGTACGCCGTGACGAAGGAAAAGAAAGAAAAATTGAGAGAGAAAGATAAAGATCAAGAGACAGATAGCAAGATAGAGAGACAGAAGTGACGAAGAGATAGAGATTAAGAAAGATAGAGAGACACAAATAGATACAGAAAGAGGTAGATTGATAGAGAGAGATAGAGAGAAAGAGAGAGAGAGAGAGAGAAAGAGAGATGAAGCATGTGTGTGAGGTTTTGCGTCTTTTTATGTGGCGATCGGATTCACCACTTACCCACCTTAGGAAAGCGCTCAGACCTTTGCTAGCTCGTTATCGCAGCTGAAGTCGGCTGCCCTGCAGGTATTCAAAGTTCGCGCGCATGCTCGAGTGCAGATTGAGAGAGATAGCGGAAACGGGCGCGCAAGCGTGAGAGAGGGAATCGGTGTGAGGTTCGCAGATTTCGCAACAAAGTATATTTTATCTAAGTATTCAGCAAGTTCTTGGTAATCCACGCAAAATAACCCTAAATGCTTTTTTTGATCTTTACACAATTAATGATTTTACAAAAATCAATTTTATATCCCAATGCTTCATCGTACTTTACTTGAAATAAAAATAGATTTAATAGAAGAAAACTAGGCCAGGCTGTTCAAGAATGTCCTGGTACAAAAAGAGGTTCAATTCTTAATAGAGTTTACATAATTCATTAAACGACTTTGATAGCATGTTCCAATCCGAGAATGTTTAGACACCATGTCTGTGGTCCAACTTCTTTTGAATATTTAAGGGCTATAAATAGGGTGGTGCATCCTACTTTTTAAATAGCTTGCCAAGAATTGGGACTTTTGAATGAAATCGATGAACATTGAAAACAAACTCTGGCTGGTGTGGTGGTATTTAAGTAATGCCAAGCAAAAATAAGTTTCATTTTCCAATATTTTAGTATTTTGTCAACCATTTGACTCACTGTTGTTGTTAGAGAGTATGTGATATCAACATTAACTCCATATTTTTAATAGAGATTTAGTTCAAGTAGAAGACAATGTAGTCAGTTTATGTAAAAAATATTTGATTAATTATGGATTACCGTCACCTGTTCGCAGTCAAGGAACTTTTACTGGTTCTTATTGTAAGTTGATTTCAACGGGTTTATGACGTAAACTAATTACAATATTACATAGATATCAATTTAGTACATGATCAATGACGTGCTTTTGATTCAATTATCAATTTGATTTAATAGTACTAATAATGTGAAAGGTGAAGTTTTTTTGAGCGAAGCCGGGACGCTGCCAAGGCATCCAATTTTTTTTCATAAATATTATATTTAATATTTCGATTACAAATTTTGGTAGCGCGAAACTGCCACGTTAAAATATACCAGGTGTCCTATTTTAAAAAATTCATGCAAATATCTCTCAACTAAAAGACTGATGAAGAAAACTTTTATGGTAAAAAGTGTAGGGGTACGAAGGGAAAAACTTATGATGACCTTAGCCATGATCTTGACCATGATCATACATGTCATTTCAATGTCAAGTCAAATTTTTCAAATGAGAAGCCTTATTTTTGATCTCGGAAATGGAAAGAACGAAAAATTTTGTCTGGATATGACTTTGAACATGAAATTGATCAAAACTTAAACCACGACCTACAAGATCATTACAGGGTGCGTACGGTATTTAAGGACAACTTGAGAGTAAAATTAATTAGCTTGTATTTTTAATAAAATTTAATGAAATTTTAGGAATTTTTTATACAACGTTAAATGAATATATGGCTATAAAGTTATTCAATAAAATCGCTATTAGCAGCAATAACCTCTTCGATCCGGGTCCGGAAACGATTACATGCCCGAATCGAATGCTCCTTATTCATATTGACCATAACGGCATTAATAGCAGTCTTCAGCGAAGAAGTGGTGTTATGAGGACGCTTATTGGTCTCACGCACAACTACGCCCCATACGTAATAATCCAAAGGATTAAGGTCTGGGGAGCTAGGTGGCCATAGGTTCGGTGTTATGTGGTCATGAAAATTTTCGGCCATCCAATCTTGTGTCGCCATCGCTTTATGTGAAGGAGCAGAGTCTTGTTGAAAAATGTATGGTCTGCCTCTGCCTACATTGTCTATCCAGGGTTTTACTACCGTCTCCAAAACCTCGATGTATGCAGCAGAGTTCACTCGAAGTCCTTGAGTAAAAAAGTGTGGTGGCATAACATGTCCTTCGTTGCTGGCAACACCTAAAACCATAACAGTGGCTGGAAATTTTATGTGCATAACAACAGGAACGTCCGTAGGATTTGAACATAGCCATCTGTCATTTCTGCGATGCTTCTAATTCACGGCGAACCTTATGCACGAATGAACGGGCGCAATTAAGAAAATTAGAGATCTCTAAATCTGTATGGTTCGCACATATAGCGATGATGACAGCATGTCTCTTCATTTCTTGAGTGATGTTGTAGTCCGCCATTTCTTATCTGAAAAGGAAAAAAAATAAAAAAAATTTGCGAAGTTATAGTCACATTTATGCATGTCCTAAAATACCGTACGCATCCTGTATAATCGATAAATCCAAAAATTTTGAAATTAGAGTTCTCTATAGAAAAGTTTCGGATAGAAGTTGTAGAGGAAGACACCGAACATTCAGCTTGACCACGACTCCAAGTCATTTCAAGATTAAGCGTATTTTTTCAAATAGAAATTCCTAACATTTGATATCGGGAATGGACAGAGCAAAAAACTTTATATCCAAATATGATCTTGACTATTACCTTGACATTTCAGGGTTTTTTAAGGTTAATATAATTTTTCATAAAGTAATTAACCCAATTTAGGCGAAATTGGCCAGTCAAGGCAAAACAACGGAAGGACCTGACCGGTCAAGGCAAGATCACTGAAGGACCCAGCCAGTGAAGGCAAAATCATGGGAGGACCCGTCCGGTCAAGGCAAGATCACGGAAGCATTCAGCCAGTCAAGGCAATATCACTGGAGGACTTGGTCAGTCAAGGCACAATCAGAGATTATTGCTCAACGATCTTGAAAAGTTACTCTATCAACTTGTAAAGAGCAATCGATTCGTTTCGAAACTAGTAATCGTTTCTAATAGTATAACACGTGAAATATTTTGATGCTTATTCTAGATTCTCAATATCGTATTATTTCTGGTAGTGGGTTAATTTCGGTATATTACATTCTTCAAGAAGTGCCATAAATAAAAATCTAGCGAGATCAAATCTAGTGACTAAGGAGGCCACTCTACGAAACTTCTCTACCAATCCATCGATTGTTAAACCTTTGATTAAGATAGGTTCTCACGCATAAATTAAAATAAGGAGAAGCACAATCTTTTTGCAGCACATTCTATTTCTAGTGTTGAAGTCAACCTCTTCGAGAAAAATCGGTTATTCATCCCTACTTAATCGCAAGCAATTTTGCCTATCTATTGAACCTTCAAAAAAAAATAAGGATCAACTAAATAACCATTAACTATGCCACATCACCCATGTAAACTTCAGCAATGTTGCTAATCAACTTTTTGTATTCAATGAGAATTTAATGTGTTAAATCAAAGGAGTCTAGGAATCAACTAAACTTTTATTTAAGACGTACCATTCATTTATATATTACACAAGTACACGGTAGGTGGCACTAGTGACTCTTAAATGTATTCTTTTGTCATCTGTGTTCACATTTATAACATCCTGACCTAACAAAATAATCTAACTGCCAAAACAAAAAGAAATAAAAAACTTGACCTTACAATAACAATTATAAATGCATTATATTATAACTAAGTCTCAGAAATGTCCATCAGTTTTAAAAACTTATAATGTTTATTAGCACTTAAACTTTTTGTGAATATATCAGCTGGCATATCCAAAGTTGATACATATTTAATCTCAACTTTCCTTTTCGAGACACATTCCCTAACAAAATGATGTCTTATGTCAATGTGTTTAGTACGCTTATTGTGAAATAATGGATTAGTTGCTAACTTAATAGAGCTTTGATTATCACTATACAAACACATTGGCGTACATTGATTTGGCACAATCAATTCATTTAATAAATTCTGAAGATATATTGCTTCTTGACAAGATTCTGATTGGGCCATATACTCTGCCTCTGTACTAGATAATGCTACTGTTTTTTGTCTTTTAGACTCATAAGAAATTACAGAACCTGACATCAAAAAACAAAATCCAGTATATGACCTCCTATCCAGGGTACACGATGCCCAATCAGCATCAACAAAACCATACATATTACAATTTGACCTTTTATAAATTAAACCATAACTTTTAGTTTTCTTTAAGTATTTTAACAAACGTTTTAAATGTTTCCAATGAGTTTCATTAAAGAAATTATTATACTGACTTAAGAAACTAACACTAAAAGATATGTCTGGCCTGGTAAGCACAGACAAGTACATTAAACTGCCGATCAAGTTTTGATAAGGATAATTTTTAATAGGTTTGTTTACTTCCTTTTCTAATTTTAAGTTTACTTCCATTGGTGTTTCAGAATAAGAACAATCTGTCATATTGAATTTCTTTAAAATATTTTCTATAAATTGCTTTTGGTCAACAGTAATACAATCTTTATGAATCTTTACATGCATTCCTAGACACTGTTTTATCTGACCTAAGTCTTTTATTCTAAATTTTGTTACCAACTCATCTTTTAATATTTTATAAGTATTCTGACAATTATAGAAAACAAAAAAATCATCAACAAATAGAGCTATATAAATCTTTACATTTTTTTCATTTTTTACAAACAGACATGGTTCATAGTTAGACTTTTTATATTCTAACTGTAATAGACATTCTTCTACTCTAGTGTACCATGCTCTAGCTAAATGCTTCAAACCATAGACAGCTCTCTTTAATTTTAAGACTTTATTATTACAATTTGTCATATCTGAGCATTCTGGTATTTCCATATACACTGTCTCATGAAGAAAACCATTTAGAAATGCAGTGGGTTCATCTAGGTGATTAGACTTTAGCCCTAGTTCTACACTTAACGCCAACAGTAATCTTAAGGTAGAATATTTTAAAACTGGGGAAAAAGTCTCATTATAGTCTATGCCTTTTTTCTGAGTAAAGCCCTTTGCAACAAGCCTCGCTCTAAAGCGCACTTCACCTTCACTGTTAAACTTTTTTTTAAGCACCCACTTATTTTTCACAACTGTACCGTCTTTAGGCCTATCCACTAGCTCCCAAGTGTTATTCTCTTGAAAGGATGTTAGTTCCTCTTTCATTGCACACTGCCACTGCTCTTTTTCATGTCCACTTATTGCATCACTAAAGGAAATTCCATCATCTGACATGTCTACGCACATGTCAGCACTATAAAAGTCTGGCTTGCGCCTAACACGTTTTTCTGGTAAACGCACTTCACACTGCTGATGAACAAGATTCCTATCTCCTGGTGACAGAGACAAGGTATCAGCATAACTGTCATCTGTGTCACTTCATGAATTATCAGGAACATATGTCTTATCATTCTGATTTTCTTCATCCGAAATGCTGGTAGGAACCACATCAGCTATTCGGTTAGCTTGATTTTCCTCTTCAATTACAATAAATGTTGTTGAACTGTCATCTATTTTCTCCATGACAACAACATCCCTGGCTACAATGACATCATGAGAAGTAGGATCAAACAAGCGATATCCCTTGACATTTTCTGAATATCCTACTAAGTACATTTTCTGTGCCTTTTTATCCCATTTTCTTCGTTTTTCTTTTGGTATATGTACCATTACAGGACTGCCAAAAATCCTTAGGTGACTCAAATTTGGCTTTCTGCCTGTCCATATTTCATAGGGAGTATTATTTTGATACAAGCCTGCTGCTGGTGAACGGTTTTTAATGTACACAGCAGTATTGACAGCTTCTGCCCAAAGAAATTTCTCAAACTGGGCATCATAAAGGAGACAACGAGCCTTTTCCAGTATGGATCTATTATATCTCTCGCATAGTCCATTTTGTTCTGGTGTATAGCAGTTTGTTTTCTGGTGAACTATACCACATTGCTTTAAATAGTTTGTCATTTCCGTTGAACAAAATTTCCCTCCATTGTCAGATCTTAAAATCTTTATTATCTTGATTGTTGATTCTCAACAAGTTGTTTATACTGTTTAAAATACTTTAATGACTCACTTTTATATTGAAGGAAATATACGGTGCACATTCTGCTCAAGTCGTCCACAAACAACAAATAATATCTAGCTTTTCCAAGTGATATATTTTCCATAGGCCCACACAAGTCCGTGTGAACCAGTTCCAGGACCTCCTGACTTCTGGTAGTGCTGTGAGGAAATGGCAGCCTTGTTTGTTTGCCTTCACAACTAACTATGCAACTGGCCTTACTAGTTTCACATTTTTCAAAACTAACACCTTCAACTGCTCCATTTTTTAACTTATTTTAATCATTGGCATTTATATGGCCTAGCCGCTTATGCCAAGTCATGCCTGAGATTTTTACTGCTGCTGCTAACAGTTGTTCAGCCTTCACAACATTAAATTTGTACACACCATTTTTCAAAAATGCCTCACCTATGCATTCATTGCGTGAGTTGTTTATTAAACATCCATGCTCATTAAATATCACTTTGTTTCCGCTCGCAATAATTCTACTCACTGATAGTAAGTTAGTGGTGAGGTTAGGTACACATAAGACATTGTATACATTTATAGTAAACTCCTTATTACCGACACACGTCGTGATCTGCAGATCTCCTGAGCATAATACTTCCACGACTGTTTGATTTGCAACTATAATCTCCTTAGTCTTCGGTTGATAAGAAACATTAGACAATAAGTTTTCATTCGAAACAATATGTGTGCTTGCGCCGGAATCTAAGTGCCAGTCAGACTGACTGAATTCTTTTGTAAGAAAAACTGCACTAAATGCATTTGTCTTCGTTTTCTCTGCATCCGGACATTGATTTTTGAAATGTCCAATCTGTTTGCATTTGTAACAACGAATTGTTTTGTTCCGCGCCATATTACTTCTGCTGACATTGACAGACGAAGATGGCGTTTCGTTCACTAAGTTTTCGCCGGCGCCATGTTGCTTTTGCGATTTATGACTGCCAACATTACGCCTGTGAAAATTTTTTGCGGCAAATGTACCTTCCGACTTAACCTCAAAATCTGCACTCATGTCCAATAACTTTGTTTTAATGGAGTCCGCACTTATGTTTATACCCGAATGTTCTATTGCCATTATCATAGGTCCAAATTTTTCAGGTAATCCAGCTAACATAAGCGATCCAATCCACTGATCATTAATCTCAAAACCGGTACCAATCAGTTTCTGTGCTGTTTCGATGAGCTGGCTGACATAGCTGGTCATAGATTCGCAGTTTTCTAGGCGTATGCTTATAAGATTTATGAGCAAACTAATTTTCCGTGAATATCCTGAATCGTCGAACATGTTCTTCAACGTCTTCCATGAGTCATAAGTTGTAGTTGCCTTTTTGATGTGCACGTATAGGAAACTATCGATGGTTAATATTAGTTTTGCTTTCGCCTTCGAATCGTCTGCGATCTGAGCCGGAGTAGCCCCTGACGCTAAAGGTGCTTTGATGGCGTCCGCCATTCCTTCTAGCACGAGAATGTTCTCCGCCGTGAAACACCAGTCATCGTAATTTTCTCGTCCTTTTAATTTTGGAACGTTGGCTAAGTAATTTGTAGACATCTTCTTAACGAGCACGCTCAATTTAATTACACATTTACTACTACTGTAAAAATTTTAGCGGGACTAGGCCCATAACCTGTTAAATCAAAGGAGTCTAGGAATCAACTAAATATTTATTTAAGACGTACCATTCATTTATACATTACACAAGTACACGGTAGGTGGCACTAGTGACTCTTAAACGTATTATTTTGTTATCTGTATTCACATTTATAACATACTGAAGACAACAAATGCATTTAATTCATGAATGGTGATATGAGTAAAGGCAAGAAGAGTGCTAAATAAAGCAGGGATGCGCGGATGCACGATGTCCGATTATTTCCACGCAGTGGCAGGGCCTAACACATTGTTTATAAAAACCGTACGCGAATAAATGCGTATGCTGTAGTTTTGTTTATCTACTTTGCTCTACAAACACTGCCTCCCTGATCACTAGACTACGGATGTTTATGCAGTAACAATTTATCAATGTATGAAGATAAAAATCAAATAAGTAAACTTATTTTTGATAGGTGATCAATTTATTAAGTGCATAACGAAAATATGCAGAATTATGCATGAAACATATGCAAATACATGCAGAATTATGCATGAAACATATGCAAATACATGCAGAATTATGCAAAAAACATATGCAAAAATATGCATAAATATGGAATAATATGCAATTATATGCAAATATATATAAATCATACATTTAAATTATAATTCAAATAACAATAAAGAATCAGACTTATTTCAATATTTTCTATTGTCAAATTATGTCGTTTATCTGTTAATAACAACTTGTATGCTGAGAACGATATTTCAACATCGCAAGATGTTACAGGTGCGAATTTTTATTTACTCCATAATGTAGACGGGACATTTACAATAAATTCAACTTTTTCATGTCTTAATATTCTTTCTATTTGAGATATCTCTTCAAAATCTGGGTTTCTCTTGAATACGTTCTCTATTTTTAATTTTATTTTTTCACCACACACTCCTGGTATTAGATATAATTCGCGGATGAAATTGTTTGCTATTTCCAATGATTGACTCAATGGTAATCCTAAAGATTCCAATCATGTAATAGTCTTCGGTAAATTTAAAAAATGAGTTTTTATATAAGCTAAGTATTGAGTTGATTCATTATTTTGAAAAACTTGAATGACTGATTTTATCAATGAAGCTTTATTTGCATCGAATAATTCAATTACCTGTTAAGGACATAAAGTATGTAATTATTTCAGCGATAATAATATACATTTAAAATTATTCAAAAAATAAAATTCAATATCATTTTAAACTTACATCTTTAATATCCTCCAAATTTTCAGCATAACACAATGCAGCTTCAATCCAAGTTCCCCATCGGGTTAAAATTGGTTCAGGAGGTAACGAAGTATCGGGTAATTTTTCTTTAAACTCTTGAATGCGCAGCGGAGCTTTTAAAAATACTTTTTTTACACAAAATATCAATATATTAACTTCTGGAAAATTATTTCGGATTTCTTCCGCAATTCTATGAAATCCGTGTGTCAAACATGTCAAATGTTTCATGTTTGGGTAAAAAATTTTTTGATGTGTGACTGCTTTTAACATGTAAGATGCTGCATCTGTGACAGTAAGCAATACTTTGTCATAAAATTTGATGTTATTATAAAATGCTTGCAACGACGTATTAAGGGGAGGTTCTCATCAAGCACGACCAAAAAATCGATTTTTTTTTTTTACTTAAAAAGTTGGCAAATGTCTCGTAGAATACGCTCGTGAAACCCGTTTTGCTGAATTTAATTTATTTTTAAAGTTATAGTCAAAAAACCGAAGTCGTCTTTTTACGTACTAAATCGCGTACTAAAACTTTAAACGCGTTTTTCTCGAAACCATGTTTTTTGAGACGGGCGGCAAGATATCTCAAAAACTATTATAGATATCGAGATGAATTTATTTTTATTTTGAAGGTAATTAAATTTTTTAGATCTTGACTTAAAATCATAATTTTACAATGATTACTTTTATTGTTATTGCACTTTTTAGAGCAAAAAAAAATGCAAAAAAATATATTTTTTTTTTGCAAGACCGCTATTTTGTTAATTTTGAACTTTTCTTCGTGATTTTAGTTCAAGATCCAGCAAATGTCTTCTAGTTTATAACAAACTTTGATTTTTTGATTTCAGACAAAAATTGGATGAGTTACCTTGCCGCCCGTGGAGGTGTCTTCTTTTTCGATGACTATTTTTCAATGCATATAACTAATAAACTATTTGGTATTTTTGTTCAAAAAAATTTGTAGAAGTAGTTAATAACATACTTAATAAGTACCGGAAAACTTGACTACTTTATTCATTTCCTTCCATGAGAAAAAAAATCGCGAAAATCACGTAATTTTTGGGTCGCTAGATGAGAACCTCCCCTTAATAAAACAGGATATTGTCTCATAATTTGTCTTGTCAATAAATTTACAAGCAGTCAAGTGCGGCTTTGTGTCTTCTTCTATACATAGTTTTCCAACTACTAAATTTGCTACTTGTCTCCTAGTCAAATCTGTAGTTTCATCTACAGAAATCCAAATATAATTGTCTCCTAGGTTTACTTTTATGTTTAGAAGCGTACGATGATAACAGTTGTCCAAATAACGTTTGCGAAGTGTTGATTCGTCAGGAATTGTTTGACCTGTATATTTTGTTAAGAATTTCCGCCACACTTCATTATTTAAACTCCGCCAAGGCAATTTAATCGCCACCATTGCTTTGCACATGTCAATAAAAAATTTATTTTGCCTCGTTGATCTTACTTGTTGCTGATTTTCATTAGAAGAATTTGAATCTATTGACGCGAAGGAACTATTTAAGATTTCAACGTTTTGTTTGTGTCCTTTGGTACATAAATGTTGCTCTATTTGCGATTTTCTATTACACGTAATCTAAAATATTATTAATTATTTTAAAAATAATATTAAAAAATCTTGATAATTGATTTTTAAATATTAAAAAATTTAAAAAATCTTAATAATTGATTTTTAAATATTCCAAGTGTATAGAGTGCTAATTCTTGGCATTGTAAATATTTGAATAAATTAATAAATAAAGTGATAAATAAATAAATACTGCTCACCTCTTTATCATTACATGCACTACAAACTACGTCTCCATTAATACACGTTAAATGTTAATTTTTTATATCATTTAACCACTTCTGCACTAGAGTTCTGCTACTGCTTTTAACTTTAGGTATGATCACGAGAATTTTCAAAAACCTTTCTACTTTAGATTAGAGATGTATATCGTCGAATAGATTTCGAGGACTGATCGTATACACATACGTATTTGATCATATATAAATACAAACAATAAGGTTGTTTGATTGAGTATATTTCGAGAACTAATGTTTATTACTTGATAATACCAGTTCTCAGTGTTTATTACTTGGTAATGGAATTGAGATAACAATAATAATTATCATTAAACTTGTAAAGAGAATCTATCAAAATAAAAAATGTACAAAACATATGCGACATATAAACAATTATGTTCTTATGTAATGTATGTAATATATGTAATTTATGTTTTTATGCAAAATATGCAAAATATGCAAAATTTTGTTTTTGTATAAACATCCGCAGTTTACTGATCACCAAGCAATTTGATTAACTGTCAATTTATTTATTGCAACTTTGCCATTTTTGCCTTCATGCACATATAATATACTACTATGATCAAAAAGTAAGGTGAAATTGTCATTTAAAACTCCCGGGCATTAGGAAGGCAGGTAAATTTTTTTTTGCTAGGTTGGTAGGACTGTCTATAACATTTGCCAGGCGTCTGTTTATCAAAAGGTTCAATTATCTCCGAGTTACACGTGTTCTTGTAAACAACCAAAAGTGAATTTTTCGATTTTTACAATGGGTGATTTTGTTGAGTAAAGAACTTGCATCAAATTTTATTTACGGAACGAATATTCTTGTGCGGACACGTTGCGAAAGGCCTTTGGTGATCAAACTATGGCACAAAAAAACGTTTATAAGTGGTACAACGAGTTCAAAGCGGGCCGAGAACGCGTTGAAGACGAACCGCGCTCTGGACGACCATCAACGTCTACCGACGAGGGCCACGTCCAAAAAATCAAAGATTTAGTGCTTGAAAATCGTCGATTGACAATTAGAGACCTCGCTTATAGTGTTGGAATATCATTTGGCTCAGCCCAAACCATTTTAAAGGATGTTTTGTGTCTCAAACGCGTCAAGTCTCGATTGGTGCCAAAATCGCTCAATTTTTTGGAAAAAAAGCGTCGCGTTGATGTGTGTAAAACTTTGCTGTCTGACTATCAGGACCACTTAAAATGCATCATTACTGGATACGAGACTTGGATTTACGCATACGACCCTGAAACCACCGACCAATCCAGCGATTATCGTGCAAAAGGTGAAGCAAGACCGAAAAGACCACTGCAAAGTCGATCGAAAATCAAGGTCATGTTGACAGTTTTCTTTGATTATCGTGGTATGGTGCACTAACTGATGAATTTCTTCGACCGGGCCAAACTGTCAACAAAAATATTATTTGAGCGTTATGCGTTGTTTGCGTGAAGCTATTCGTCTGAAACGGCCGAAATTATGGGCGAGCAACTCTTGGTTTGTTCATCACGATAATGCACCATGTCATACTGCATTGGTTCTTTGCGACTTTTTTGCCGAAAACTCGACTCATATCGTTCCGTAACCCCCGTATTTGCCTGATGCGACTTCTGGCTATTCGGCAAACTCAGAAGGCCAATGCGGGGACGCTGTTTTGACACGATTGAGCAGATAAAAACCGAATCGAAGAAGGTCTTGAAGACTATTCCGACTGTTTCGAGGACTGGAAAAAGCGTTGGCAAAAGTGCGTTTTATCGGACGGGGATTACTTTCAAGGAGATGACATTGATTTGGAAGAATAAATAAAGAATTTACATTTTATAAACAAATTCACCTTAGTTTTTGATCACAGTAGTAGGTTAAAGTTATTTAAAATTTTGCACTCTATAGGTAGAGTGCTTTGCCGGAATCATTTGACGAAAGTCATATATATTTTTTTATATTTCATTTTAACTATAAGTTTTAGATTTTTGTAAGAAATTATTTATTTCCAATATTGTCATTGCACTTAAGCGTTTCTCTTTGAAATAATTTTCATAAAACTGTTATTTTCTAATTTTGCGATATAAATTATACATGCGTATTTACTAAATGGTTTGTAATTTTATATGTGTATGTTCATATTTTGTACATTATTCAATGCTTCTCTTATTCTTAACACTTCCCGCTAGAGGGTGATAAACGAAGAATGGACACTAACTATTTCTCCAAAGCGAATAAGTGAATATTCAATTTTATGTACTTTATAAAGATTTTAGGACATGAAGAATTGATTAGAAGTATTAAAATTATTGTAAAATTGATAATAATAAAATAAATAATTTGTTGTCTAAAGTTTATCAAAAATAAATCGATATCACTCGTTTGGCTATCGTTTTACTATTTTATCTACTGTCAATTGATTATTGAAGTTTTGATATTTGAATAGAAAAGTACGCTTCGGTACAATTAAATGGGAGAAACGGAACGGGAGGGGGGAGAAGCAGCAATTCATATTATACAATGAACTCCGACGATAAAACGTAAGTAATACACAATCTTTTATAACAATATATTACGTCCTTAAGGCCTTCGGTCATTCTAAGATTTTCAAAAAATCGTTTATTTATTGTCTTAAATGGTCTCTTAGAAACTCAAAAATGATATAACAAAAGATTATGGCCGGAAAAAATCTCTAACAAGGAAACTGCCCCAACCCGACCTCACCGATTTGGATGATTTTCGGATATATTAAGTGTAGTAAAAAGTAATCCATTATTTTGCCAATAGATGGCTTTAGTAGTCTGTATCTCCCGTTGTAAAAGTGCGATCGGGTTACACCAGATGGCGTTAGAAAGATAAGATTTCGTACTAGAAAAGTTTCCGATACAGTTTTGTGATTGCCTGACTCAGTATTTTTTTAGCACGCGTCAAAGATGGACACCAACAAAGAGAAAATACACCACATTTTACAGTTTTTCTTCGATAATGGCGAAAACGCAAGCCAGGCAGCTAAAAATGTGAATAGTGTTTATGGTCCTGATACTGTAACAGCCAATCACGCGCAATTTTGGTTTCGTCGATTCCGTTTCGGTAATTTTGACGTCAAAGATGCACCACGCTCTGGAAGGCCAATTGTCGAAAATGTCGATAAAATAATGGAAATCGTCGAGTCCGACCGTCACGTAAGCACTGTTTCGATTGCCCAGGAGCTAAAAATTGCACAAAAAACCGTTTGGAACCACTTAAATAAGGCTGGATACAAAAAGAAGTTCGATGTATGGGTGCCACACGAGTTATCGCAAAGAAACCTCATGGACCGAATTTCCATCTGCGAATCGCTGCTGAATTGCAACAATATCGATCCATTTCTGAAGCGGATGGTTACTGGTGATGAAAAGTGGGTCATTTACGTCAAGCGACAACGGTCGTAGTCAAATCGCGGTGAGCCGGCGCAAACGGTGGCTAAGCCAGGATTGACAGTTAGGAAGGTTTTGCTGTGTGTTTGGTGGGACTGGCAGGGAATCATCTATTTTGAGCTGCTCCCCTACGGCCTAACTCTTAATTCGGACCTGTACTGTCAATAATTGGACCGTCTGAAAGAAACAATCGCCCAGAAGCAGCTAACTTTGGCCAATAGGAGAGGAATTGTGTTCCATCAGGACAACGCCAGGCCGCATACATCGATAGTAACTCGCCAGAAGCTCTGGGAGCTTGGTTGGGAAGTTCTTATGCATCCACCTTATAGTCTGGACCTGGCACCAAGTGATTACCATCTGTTCCTGCCTATGACGAATGATTTTGCAGGTGAAAAATTCGCCTCAAGAGAAGATTGTGAAAATCGACTGTCCCAGTTTTTTGACAATAGGGACAAGGGTTTCTATGAGAAAGGCATTATGAAATTACCTCCAAAATGGCAACAAGTTATCGAACAAAACGGTGCATATTTGACCTTAATCGTATCATTCTATCTATGCTAAATAAAACCTTCAATTTAATGCAAAAATAATGGATTTCTTTTTACTACACCTGATATTATAGTACTAAGAAGAATATTAGACACGTATTTTTTTTATCGGTGGACAAACACTTTTAATGGTTAAAATCCACCTCTAGAGTCACCCCCAAAATCCATTTATTTGATATTTCTCAGCATCTAATAAATATTTAAAAAAAAAACAAATTGCAAAATTTTAGTATTTAGAAACTTTAACTATTGGCAGTATTTATGACCAAAGGGGTTGCAATCCCTATGAAAAAAAAATAAAAAACTACATTTTTTAGCAGTATTTTTTTTGTAAATATTGCGGCCTCAAAAAAATTAAAAAAAAGATTTTTGTGTATATTTTAGGATATTAAATATGACGCGTTTCGGATTTTTTATAAAAAAGCACCCTTAACTATTCTTAACCACCCTTCACAGTAATAGGCCACATATGAGTGGTGGATTTCTTTTTCTATATTATTATTCAGCCAATGCGTAAAATAAACTAAATTTACAATAAATAAATAATATTTAATTATTTTTTCTATTTTTTTCTGTTTCTAAAATTCAGGATTGTGGTCTGTGGGCTTGGGGTTCTTAGGCTTGGAGTGCGAGGGCTTCTGATGTGTGAGTTTGAAGTTTATAGGCTGAAAATTAAAGGTTCAAGGTTGATAGGCTTGGAGTGTATCAGTATAAGGTATGCTGGCTCACGGAGTATGAGCTAGCGATGTGTGAGCTTGAAGTTTTGGGACTTCTTGTGCCCGAACGTGCATAAAAACATTGCGGGTGTAAGTGCATGGGTGACCGATGGCGGCATATGATCGCTTGAAGGCGCGCATACCATGGCGCATTGCCTCCACGTGGCGAGCGACCATAACCTCAACGCGAATGGTTCTTCTCGTCGTCCTCTTCTTGTTGCTTCCTGGATCCTCTTCGTCGCTGTGGATAGGGGTGCTGGTAGTGCACTTTGAGCGCATCACAATTTTTCTTTGCATCGTGTAAGTTTCCTCTCCCTTGCTGTAATACATCACTATTCTCCATCTCTCTCTTCGCCTCTCTCTCTCTCTCTCTCTCTCGTGAGTTGTGCCCGTCAAATTTTAATTTATTCTATTTTAGAAACAATTTTCTGCCGCTTGCTGCCTTTGGGCTTCTTGTTGCAGGTACTACTTGCATGCACCTTTATGCGAGTCCACGCTGAAACATTAATTTTTTGTGATCAACGTTGGACTCCGTCTGAAATATCAATTTATTTGCGTGTTCGGTTTTGAGTTTTTGGAGGTTAGTTTTGAGCTACAAGTATTATTAGCGCAAATTTTAATTCAAGTGTGTGGCTACACTGTCACGCTAACCTTCCTCTAGGCCAACGACCATCTTAAACAATCACTCGCAGCGCGCAAAAAATTTCAAATTTAAATTTGAGGAGGCGAGAAATTTAATTTTATTTAAGCTTATCACTTTTTTTATTGAATTTATAATTTTTAAAATTAGTCTATGCATGTTTTGTTATTAATTTATAAATTATATTTTATTCTAAAATTTTAATTAATTTATTTTTTGGTATGACCTGTTATAGGGCTGCTCTACTGATTGTCCGTTGAGTCGCATCACTGCCTGACTATACTCGGACCTTACTGACTGACTATACGTACGCCACATCCCGACTATTGACATGACTCCAATTGCCTGCATTAAATGTAAAAAACCTAGTAGAAAAAATAGTGTTTTGAATACCTGTGCGAAATGTAATAAAAACATCATGACATTTGCCATAATTTCACTTCCCGTGGCATAGGCAGTAATAAAAACACAATATTACTTTGTGAAAATTGTATAATCACCATTAATAATCGGAAAAGCGGACACTCAGCATCAATCAGTAGTAGCCTAATATTACTAATCGTACAGTAGTGCGATTAGTAATATACCGATGACCGTCTCAACGCCAGTTGCTGAAATAAATACCGATCACGTATTAAATTACTATATACACCAACGCAGCGAAAGAGTACCACCACGATGGCTGCATCATCTGTTCCAAATACTAATTTTTTCATGCAGCTAAACACAGCTCTGACCTATTCTAGAACAGCAATAATTAAAAAATGGAGCATTTACTAGATCCAATTAAAAAACTGATTGACTTTGAAACATATTTTAAATTAATGACAAAATATCTCCAAAATGTTGCAGCACTCATCCGGAATGAGACCACTGTGCTACCTAAAGTTTTTTCGAGTCAATCAGAGCTGTTAAAAATGAATAGTAATCAGCATAAAAGAATAATAAAACTTGAAAATATCATTGATCTTAATTTCTCTTAGACCGAAAAACATATGGCGGATACTATCAAATCTCAACATGTCGACTTTTTGAACCATATAAACTCTGAATTTGATTCTATCCAAAACAATTTTAGTGAAGTAAAGGTTGGTGTAGCGACCGTGGTGCAGACCGTCTCTGATTTGACGCATATTAAAACTGGCGTGGACTCAGAATTAAATGTAACAGGAATAGGTAAAGATAGTACTCCAGTAACAGCGACTACCTGTAATAAGCCTAATGTACATATTGTGAGCAAATGCGGTGCTGATGATAGCGTCCTCAGCGTGGTTTTGCCCAATATCACAACGGATAATATACTATCTACCGAATTGATCTCGCGAGCAAAAATTGGAGACGGTTAGAAGGGTGTCTCTTCTCTATTGATTACGCTCTCCAGCAGTCACCTTGTATCGCAAGTCTTGTCAGCGAAACAAAAAATTACTGCTCTTAGTATGCGAGATCTTCATTCACCTATTCTTGACAATGGTTCTACGAGGTCTGGCTATTAAATAACGAGACTGGTTACGAAAAAGGGTTTTATTATAAAAATTATTCTACATTCGAATGCTCCCCTTCAATATACTCCCCTTCCCTCGCCACACACCTTTCCATACGTTTTTTCTATTGATCGAAGCAGTGCTGGAAGTCTTCTTTGGTGAGGGCCTTTAGGACCTCTGCCGGTTTTGCTTTACTGTTTCCATCGACTCAAATCAGGTCCCTTTCAAAGCAGATTTCATCTACGGAAACAAAAAAAAGTCGCAAGGTGCCAAATCTGGCAAGTACGGCGCGTGTTCGAGCACTGGAGTGCGCTTACCGGCCAAATACTGCTTCACAGATAGCGCGTTATGGGCAGGTGCGTTGTCCTGGTGCAAAATCCACGAGTTGTTCTTCCACAACTCGGGCCGTTTCTTACGAACTCGTTCTCGCAGTGTTGCCAAAACTGACAAATAGTAAGTCTGGTTGACCGTCTGACCCTCTGAAACCCATTCAGTCATCACAATACCGTTAATGTCAAAAAAAACGATCAACATTGCCTTGAATTTTGATTTGGACATCCTTGCTTTTTTGATTCTGGGCGATTCAGGCGTCTTCCAATGCATCGATTGCCGCTTTGTTTCAACATGGTTTGAAAAATCCACGTTTCGTCGCAAGTAATAATGTTTTTCATCAGTCCGGAATCTTTTTTTAACCTTTCAAGGAAATCTGAGCAGACCTGTTGACGCAAGAGCTTGTGGTCAGGAGTCAGGTTTTTTGGCACCAACTTCGCACAGACTTTTGTCATGTGTAATTCCTCGTGTAAAATTTGTCTAACCGTTTCTTTATCGGCGTTTACAGCCTCGGCAATCATCCGGATGCTCATTCGATGATCTGCACGCACAATTTAGTTGATTTTGGTCACTGTTTCCGGAGTTGAAACAGTGACAGGGCGACCTGGGCGTTGGTCATCTTCAGTGCTCACTCGGCCCTCACTGAAGCGCTTACACCACTCAAAAACACGCGCACGAGATAGAGAATTATCCCCATAGGCCTCTTGCAACAATTTACAGCACTCAGTCGGAGTTTTTTTCAATTTAACGAGAAATTTGAGATTGATACGTTGCTCCTGTTTTTCGTCACACATGGTTTTTGGCACGAGAAAAAAACACGTTCGTTTCAAACCGCTACTGCACAAATACAATAATAGTGACGAGAACGTGTTTTGGTACGTGCATAGACAAGATATCTAGATACCCAACGCACTACTCGTTTTTTCCCCATCCCTCTACGGCGCCCTCTAGGCGCGCAGTCTCGTTATTTAATAGCCAGACCTCGTATCTTGGCAAATTCTAAAATTTTTATTAATGAATATTTAAATAAGACAAAATATAATGAATTGAAACGAATAAAAATATCAGCCAAAAAGCTCGGTTTAAAGTATGTTTGGCATCGCCAAGGTAGATTTCTTGTCAGAAAGGTGGATGGAAACAGAGCCGATTGCATTTTCTCTATATCTGAATTACTTACACTATTCTCATCATCCGTTGTCAGTGATTCTAGTGTAGCAACAAATAACGTTAATATTAATAATAATATTGACACTTGTGTTGCAGTTGACAGTATTCCAAAGGGCGTAAATAATGCAGCAGATACCGACATCAAAAGCGATAATAATCCTAGTGAAATTGAAAATAAAACTGTTAAAATTAAAAATGCTAAAAAGAAAAATAAGAAAGCTGCAAATAAAGATAAAGATAAAGATAATAAAAATAAAGTTTGACTAGACAATGGTACTACTGTATAGCACCGGGGAGTCAAAGGGGAACTGCGAGCGGGCTTTCTCAATGTAAACTCACTAAGAGCGCATATTTAGCAAGTTCGTCAATTTTTAATGGACAATAACTCTTATGACCTTTTCGATGTGGCTGAGACCTGGCTGGATTCGAACGTGCCGGATGACGTCATTCAGATCAAGGGTTTTAACTAATTTAGACAAGATCGCAATACCAATGGAGGAGGTGTTGCTCTTTATGTCAGAAATTATCTTGAATGTGAAATCTTTTCTTCTTCAGAAACTGAACAAAAGGGCAAACCCAGTATCCCAGAATATATTTTTTGCTATGTTAAATACAATGATTCACCTCCAGTATTGGTGGCTGTCATTTACAGACCACCCAAAATTGCGTTCCAAAAAAATGATAATTATTTAACTAATTTACGTACTTCCTGTTTTGACTATAGTCATAAAATCATAATAGGTAATCTGAATGCCGATCTTCTTCGAGAGAGTGATGCCGCTAAATTTGTACACAAATTGGCAGCTGAACTCTCTGCAACTAATCCAGCATGGCCCAACGCACATCACACCTGCGTCTTGCTCTTGGATTGACGTACTTTATGTAGATGACAATGACAGCGTCACTGATAGTCTCAACATTCCGGACCCATTTCACAGTAAGCATAATATAATCACAGTCGCTATCTCCTACAATAGTTTTCAGCCAGTTCACAATTTATATACATACCGAGATTTAAAAAACATCTCACTAAATGCTCTAACTTCATTCTTAGCTTGCTGTGACTGGTCGTCGTTCACAGATGAGATTCTTGACATAGATAGATCGGTGAGCCATCTCTGTGCCAACCTAATGGCGGCAATAGATGATCTTGCTCCCATTAAGGCAATCTCAATAAAAAAGAGACGACCTTCATGGGTTGATGCAGATTTGGCTCACTTATACAGAAAACGGGACGCCCTATACCGACGATATAAATGCACGAACAATACGTCACTACTCAATGAATTTCATGACATGCGAAGACTTGCAGACGAACATACAGAGGATGCGAGAACAGCGTTTTACCATAACAGATTGTTTGATGCTCTTACTAACAACAATGCCTGGCGTGAGCTTCGTAGTCTGGGGCTTATACCTAAACATGAGGAGGGGTTGAGTTGCTTCTCACCCGATGACCATAATAAGCATTTTGTTGATGTGTCAGTACTCCCTGGGATGACGAGGTGTAGCGTGAGGATATTATTAAAAAGTCAGTTGCAGAGGGCTTTTTTTTTAAGCAAGTCATTATTAACGACGTTATTTTTGCGATCTCCCACTTCTCGTCACAGGCGCGGGGGGCTGACGGCATTCCATTGAGTGTTTTAGTCGCACTACCGGCCATCGGTAATTTTCTGGTGCGGCTCTTTAATATCTCCTTTAATAGTGGCAACTTTCCCAGTATTTGGAAGAAAACGCACGTCATTCCATTAAAAAAATGCAAAGCGCCATCTTCAACGTCAGATTTCAGACCAATCGCGATTTTATGCGCTCTTTCTAAGGTGCTGGAGAAGCTAGCCTATGAGCAATTGCAGAAGTATCTGACAGCGTCTCGCATTTTCGACCCCTTCCAGACTGGTTTTAGACCCTTTCACTCCACACAAACCGCCTTACTCAAACTTACAGATGATATAAGATGTGGCATTGACAAAAAAAATTATGACGCCACTATTGTTGTTTGATTTTAGTAAGGCTCTTGATACGATACGTCCTGTGCGGTTACTAAAACAATTACGGACTATGGGGATTTCTAGGACAGCTCTCAAGAGGATTACTTCTTATCTTTCTGATAGATTACAAGGGCGGTTTAATAAGTACCCGTGTTTGATAACAGAGAGCGTTCCTGAGGGAAATTGGTATTATCATCGTGTGCTGCCATCTATCAAACGACGGTAAAACAAATTTCAGACTGATTGATAGGTTAATTTGGATTTGGCAGCCATTCGAGTAAGACGTGTTTCGTGATCTTCGCTAAGATGGAAAAAGAGCAGTATCGTTCGGTAATCAAATCCTATTTTTCAGAGGGGTTCAAAAAATGGCAGGAACATTGGGAGAAGTGTATTTTTCTAAAAGGAGACTCTATGTTGAAAACTAAAAAAAATTTTTCGAAAAAATGGTATCTTCATTTCTAACACGGGTACTTATTAAACCGCCCTCGTACAGTCAACTGTACAGTAACTTCTTCGGCCGGTAACTCTGGTTGGCTGAGTACAAATCTCGGCGTGCCACAGAGATTTGTCCTGGGACCACTTCTGTTCTGTCTGTACATTAATGACTTACGTGACGTACTTGACTCGAG
The DNA here is from genome assembly GCA_949987625.1 of Chalcis sispes. Taxonomy (NCBI): domain Eukaryota; kingdom Metazoa; phylum Arthropoda; class Insecta; order Hymenoptera; family Chalcididae; genus Chalcis; species Chalcis sispes. The sequence goes on along the minus strand of OX465096.1, from coordinate 35,257,590 downwards.
AAGCATTCTGCATATTCTGTATGCAGATAACCTACAAATTTATACGCAATTTTCTATTGAGTGTCTGGATCAGGGCATGGAGGCGATTGGGCGAGCCGCTAAAGCAGTGTCGGACTGGGCTGCGGATGTATCTCTAAGACTCAACAATAATAAAACTAAGGCTATTTATTTTGGTTGTCTAAGATTTGTGAAACAACTCTATGAAGACCAAGCCTTTATTGATCTTGGAGATGACGTCCACAACCCTCTCTCTGACACTGTCACCAGTCTTGAGATGGTTCTAGACTTCAAGCTTTCGTGAAAACCCTACGTAGATCTCATTAATAAAAGATTTAATAGAGTCATTTATTAAGAGCTGCATAAGAGACTCGCCGAGGCGCTGCTTTTTCCACATTTGGACTATTGTTCGGTGCTCTTGCTGGACGCTTCTCAAAAACAGAAGAAACGACTCCAGACCTTACAGAACTCCTCTGTTCGATATGTAAAGGGCCTTAAAAGAGATGACCATGTCTCTGCTCATAGAGTTTCTCTGGGTTGGCTACGCACTGATATGAGGAAACAGTATTTTTTGGCGGTACTTATGTACAAAATTGTGCGTGTGCATGTACCGGACTATTTAGAGGGTCTCTTCTCTAAATATGTGCCCAAGGGTTCTCTCAAGGAAAAGACAAAAGAACTCAATGTCCCCTTGATGCGCACCGAGACTGGTGAACACTCGATCCATGTTCAAGGTGCGCATCTATGGAACTCCCTACCTTCAGAGTTACGCAATTTTTCGTCGCTCAGTGGGTTTAAAAAAGCAGTTAAGAGTCACCTCCTCGAACTCGAATAGCTTTGGTAAAACTATTATATTTTGTGTTGATTTATTTATTTATTACTGTATTGTCCCTGTTACACCTTTTTAATAGTATGAATGCATTTAAGAGGTGTATGAGTAAAGAGTGCCTGCGTTGAGTAAATGGATTATTTTATTTTATTTAATGACTTATATATCTTATTTTTTACGTGTCTGACTATGATTGAAGTTTATTGTATTTGATTCTATTATATTGTATTTTATTGACTAATAGACGTAACGCTAAATTATTTATTTTATTCGTATTGAACTGTGATATTGCCAGGCTGTTCAATAAGTTTTGCGGTTCGATAAGAGAGGGTGTTGCTACTAGCCTACATTTTTTTTGTTATGTTGGTACACTCTTCATAGAAACGTATGTGAAGTTTTATTTCAATCTGTCAATTCATTCTTTGTTTACAAGCCATTTAGTATCGACGTGTCACAGTATTTTTTTACAATGGGAAACATCAAGTATCGTGCAGTGATTGAATTTTTATTTTTGGAAGCTTTAAAAACAAAGAAAATTTATGAACGAATGTTGAAAGTGTATAAGGACTCTCAGCCTTTAATTAGTACAGTAGAAAGATGGGTTGCTAAATTTAAACGTGGTCGTACAAGCCTTGCAGACGATCCACGTCAAGGACGTCCAAAAACAGCAACAACACCAGAAATCGTAGAAAAAATACAGGATATCGTATTGCAAAATCATCGAGTGACTAAAAGAGATTTAATAGAAGCCCTAGGCATCTCATTAGGCAGTGTAAGCAATATTTTGACTGAAGTGTTGGGTTTGAGAAAGCTGTGTGCACAATGGGTGCCACATTCGCTAACAATGGAACAAAAACACATTCGAATGCGACTTTCTCAGCAACATTTAGAGCGTTTTCGAAAGGATAAAGTAGATTTTGTGCGTCGATTCATCACTATGGATGAGACTTGGGTCTATTACCATGATCCTGAATCAAAACAAGAGGCTAAAGAGTAGTGTGAACCTGGTTCATCGGCTCCAAAACGAGTTCGTATCCAGAAATCGGCCAAGAAGGTGTTAGCATCAGTTTTTTGGGATGCGAAAGGAATTTTGTTTGTGAATTGGACTTGCAAACTGGTAAAACAATAAATTCTGAATATTATTGTAATCTTTTTGACTAGCTAAGGAAAAAAATTCGTGAAAGAAGACCCGGTTTGCAGAAGAAAAAAATCTTTTTTCATCAGGACCGTGTCACAAGAGCATTTAAACAATGGCTGAAATCTATGAATTAAAGTTTGAATTGTTGGAGCATCCACTGTATTCACCAGATTTGGCCCCTAGCGATTTCCATCTCTTGACAGACCTAAAAAAATTCATGCGTGGGAAGCGTTTTTCATCAAATGATGAGGTCATAACAGATGTGGAAGCATATTTTGCAGCCCTTCCAGATTCTCACTTCAGGGATGGAATTCATAAATTGGAATATCGTTGGAACAAGTGTATTGATGTTCAGGGAGACTATACTGAATAATAAAGTGTATTTCAAACCATAGAATTGTGTTTTTCTTATTGATCCGCAAAACTTATTGAACAGCCTAGTACTATTACCGAAGTTGGCCTACTGAATTATACATACCAGTATTACTCTAGTCTTAAGTAAGACTGTGATATCACCAAGTGCAATATTTGTTTTGTTTCGTTTTATATTTCATTGCATCTTTTACATATTATATTGTATCTTGTATTAATATGTATTAATTTTGTATGTAAATACGAATAAGCGCATATCTATCTATCTATCTATCCATCATTTGGTTGCTATGCAACCCAGTCGCGTTCATGTTCGCGTTCGCGTTGCAAAAAAAAAGAAAATAAAGAAAATTTAATCTAAATTAATATTATTTCGGCGCCAGTCTGTGTTGCGTTTGCATTTATTAATTTATTTACGGGTTTAATTGAATATGTATATATATATATATATATATACGAGGGGCGTTTGAAAAGTCCGTGCAAAGTCCAAGAGATGGACCTGAACACCACCGGCGCATATCGAGGTCATGTTTAGTTAGTAGCATCTCTTGAATAAAGACACACCAAGTTGTAGCCATATTGGTCTATTTCTTTGTGTTTGGCATTCGTGTGAATCAAGGAAGTCGAGTGAAAGTGTCAGGAGACTAAGGAGAAGCTTGACAAACATTATGGTGACTGCACCTTCGATTAGAATAGTTTATAAGTGATTTCAAAATTTTAGGACTGATCATATGGGCACAAGTGACGCTGAACGTTCTGGACGGCTTGTGGAGGTTACGACTCCAGAAATTATTAATCAAATCCATGATAATCCTAATTGACTATCTGGAAAAGGGTAAAACTATTACAGGTGCATATTATTCATCGTTATTCGACCGTTTGAAAACCAAGCTGCAAGAAAAACGCTCGCGATTGGCCCAGAAGAAAGTTCTTTTCCATCACGACAACGCACTAGCACACACCTCAGCAGTTGTGGTCGCAAAATTAATCAAAATAAGATTCCAACTCGTTTCACATCCCCCCTATTCTCCAGACTTGGCTCTCTCGGACTACTATTTGTTCCCCAATTTGAAGAAATGGCTGGCGGGACAAAGATTTTATTCGAACGAGGAGGTGATTGCAAACACTAATGGATATTTTGCAGACTTGAACAAATCCTATTATTTAGAAGGGATCAACAAACTAGAACATCGTTGGACGAAGTGTATAAGCCTAAAGGGAGACTATGTCGAAAAATAAAAAAGGTTTACCTCAAACACGTAAGCAGTTTTTATTTTTGCACGGACTTTTCAAACGCCCCTCGTATATTTGTGTGCGAGAATCGCGTCACAGTTTATAGGATTATCAGTGCTGACTGGAGGTTTGTGAGTTTAAGATTTAGCGGGCGGTATTATTTTTATTATAAGCTATAAATTTTGTCATTATTACTTAACATATGATTATATTCTTTTTCATATTTATTAATACGTGACAAGATATTATTCAACAAATGTTTTACAAAAATATTTCTCAAAAAAATGTTGAAAACATAGTGATTTCTTGCACCAACCACATCGTACTATAGCAACATTGTTTCATCCTTCTACTTTACATTTTGTATTGCAGGATTCACCAAAACTAAAATCTATAGGATTATTAGTTTTACTTGGTTTTTCATTAATGTAGCCGCTTTTATACCAAGAATATTTAAAAATATTTGTATATCTCGATGAAGAGAGCTGATTATGAACTAGAAATTGCAATTTTATAATTTTATTTTTTAAATGTAGATTTATATCATAGTCCATCAATACTACTTGATCTGAAAAATGTCGAAGAAAGTTTTTCCAGTTACGAAATCCATAGACATCAAGAGGTTCGATCTTTCCTGTCGTCCCCGTGGGGATTTTTTTATATTAACGATTTTATTTTTCGGCATCGTTTCCCCTATAGCTTTGTTACAATGTCCGCTCCAAGAATCAAGTAATAGTCTAGATGTAGGACCAACATTCAGATAAAATACTTCTTTTAACCAGATTTTAAAATGTTCTAAAAAAAATAAAATAAATAAATTATTTTTTATCAAAAAATTTTCTTGATCTTTATATTATAATATGCTGATGTGTACTTACCTGTTGTTAATTTTCCTGATTTTAATGCTTCTACATAGACATTTGTTGGTGTGAATAAGGTTGATCTTACTACGGGACCAAATTGACCAGTTTTCTCTTGTAATACTAAAAATAATGGTGATAAAAGTTTGCCTGTAGCCGATATTGTCGGCTGAATGGTGTAACTGTGGGTCGTTGAAGCGACGGATTGAACCAAGCATTGCACATGTTTTTCTCCTTCAACGGCTAATGTTCGACCAGAGTGCATTTCTAATTGAAAACCACTCTGATCTGAATCATACAAATTTTCAATTCCAATTTGTGGTATGCATGATTTGACATCAGCTACAAAAGCATCAGCTTTAGTTTGAAGTTCAGCGCTACTTTCTAATGTTTTTTAATCATAAATTTATTATCTTTCCTGGATACTATTCAATGAGCTTTTTTTAATTTTAGCAACCAATTCGGAGAGGCCTCAAATCTAATATCTTCATGACCAATCATTTTTTGAGCGTGTAACGCCCATTTACGTAATAAAAAAAAATAAAATTATCTAAAGTGTATTGGCAAATTTGCACAATTTTTTCTTTGTAAGTTTCACCTTATTTATTGTTCTCGCCCAACGTTTAAGTTGACTTATAGATGAAACTTTTCTAAATTTACTTTGTACAGTTTCAATTTTTAAATTTTTTGTCTTTCTGTTTCTCCAATATTCTACGGCTTTTTGCTTATAATCAAATGTGATTTCTTCGTCATTATTTGAACACTGATTTGCTGGTGCAAATAAAGGATCAGGAAAGTGATGTTGTACTTCGTCTTCAACAATTTGAGCATCAGTATTTTTATAATCTCCATGAAAAAGTAACGTTTCTTCAACAATCATATCAACTTCATTAAATTCGTATGTGGCAACTATTAATATTTCTTTTATCTTTTCTGATAAACTTATTTCTTTGATATTAGTGTCACTACTTGGCAATTTTAAGGTTTCAAAGTAAACTAATAATAAATTCAATACATTTAAAGGATTAATGTGCATGTTCAAATCTAAAATAAAAGCATTACATTGAAATCCTTTCTTCCAAAAACAGTTTTACATAAAGTAAAAAATTAATAACGAATTATTATCTATCATAACAAAATTTTAAGATAAATATAAAATTTAGCATAGGAAATAAACAACAAGATCAATACGAACTAACACCTGAGTTTTATATTAGTTTAAATCAGTAAAAAAGTTATAACAATAGTAATCAAATAATATTGTACATAAATGCTTGATAGACATACTTATGTACATAGTTAATGAAAAACTTTCTTATTCTTAAAATAATTTGTCGAGCTTCACTGATTCGTAGATAAATAATAATGTATACTTGAAAATTCAGTATTACAAGCAACAAAAGAATTATTTAAATTCGATTTAACCCATTCGAGACCGATTGCACACCGAGTGTGCAATTGATTTCTGAGGCTATAAGACGGCCTGCACACCGTGAGTGCAATAACGGTAATGTGCAATATAAAGAAAAAAAAAATTTCGCTCCTGGGGACCGTGTTCGAAAAAAATCGTCGTCTCGAATGGGTTGATACATAACAAAAAAAAAGCCTTGTATCTCTTTAACTGTTGTCATTAATGTGATAGAATGTGAATATGTAAAGTTGTTTTTAGCAATTCATATCTACAAAGTTCAATTAAAGCAGTGCGTGACTGCGGCTAGATCAGATAAGGATGGAAAAATAACATATACGAGGTGTGATCAAAAAGTAAGGTGACTTATTGAATTTTGCGCGCTCTGTACACTAATTTCAAAATTTTTTTTTTTTTTTTTTTTGTTATATTGGTACATTCGTCACGATCATATGTTCATAGTTTCGACTATCTAACATGTGTTGTTTTTATGTAAGAGGCATATAGGTTAGACTCGTGTTCACGTGCTCGGCGATTTCTTGCTGTTGAAAATAATGGAGCAAAGAGTTCGTATTAATTTTTGGATAAAAAATGGTATTAGGTGCTTAAGAACTCTTGAAATATTGACAGTGGCGTACGGTGAGAGTCAATTCTGAGTAAAAAAAATGTTTATACATAAGTGGCATAAGTTATTCCAAGAGGGCCAAGAAAATGTTAACGATAAACCTCGCTCCGGGCGCCCCAGCACGTCAAAAACCGACGAAAATGTTCAGAAAGTGAAAGAAATTGTGTTAAAAAATCGTCGAATCACGATTAGAGAAGTAGCTGATGATCTTTACATACCGTTTGGCTCATGCTAATCAATTTTAATGGATTTTTTGGGTATGACATGTGTGTCAGCGGAATTCGTTCCGAAATTGCTTAATTTTGATCAGAAGCAGCATCGCATGAACATTGCCCAAAACATGTTTAACGACGTCAATGATTATCCTGATCAGCTCAAAAGTGTTATAACTGGAGATGAATCATGGGTATATGGTTATGACGTCAAAACCAAAGCCCAATCATCCCAATGGAAGAGCCCAAGAGAGCCAAGACCGTAAAAGACAAGTTCGTTCAAATGTGTAGGTTTTGCTCACAGTTTTCTTTGACTACCATGGCGTTGTGCATCAAGAATTCCTACCGCAACAGTACAGTACAGTAAACTAAGAGTATTATCTTGAGGTTATGCGGCGTTTGCGTGAATCAATAAGAAAAAAATGGTTGGAAATGTGGAAAGAAAATTCATGGGTTTTGCACCATGATAATGCATCTGCGCACACATCGTTACTAGTGTGTAGTTTTTTGGCCAAAAACAATGCTACCATCATGCCGCAGCCACCGCATTTACCAGACTTGGCCCCTTGCGACTTTTTCCTCTTCCCGAAATTGAAAAGGCCCATGAAAGGACGAAGATTTGCGTCGATTGAGGAGATTAAGACTGCATCGCTGAAGGAGCTCAAGGCAATACCCATAAGTGCATTTCAGAAGTGTTTTGATGACTGGAAAAAGCACTAACACAAGTGCATTGTATCAGATGGGCATTATTTTGAAGAGGATAACATAATTTTAGATGAATAAATGAATATTTTTTATAAAAAATAAAAAGTTACCTTATTTTATCACACCTCGTACACTACATATACCGACTATTAATAATTTTTAGTATTAATTTTATTAAGTATTAATTCATTTAGTATTAATTAATAAATTTTGATGCAAATATTAATATTTTAATGTAAATATTAATATTTCTGTATTCATGATCAAAATATATAAACTATTAAAACAAGAAAACTAAACTTCATAACTTTAAAACATACAGACACTTACAATTTTTAAGAATTTACAAAATAGTTTTTAAAAAGAATTTTATTTTTTTTTAAATATAAACTCCAGTAAAAACTCTTTATGTCATAAATACAGATTTTTACGGCAAATATCATGATGTCTAATTTAATTGAAAACCGTCACTCACATAGTATCAAATTATGATCTGTTCAGAATAATCAATTTTAGGGTTGATGTTTAGGGGTGGTTTTTATTTTTGAAAAGACGAAGTTTTTTAGGTACAAAATTTGTGTTTTCTTGAAAATGTAAAAAATTTTTACAAAAACTACCGATATACTGGATAATTACGTTTGGCGGTGACTTTTTCACTAAATAGAAAAATGCTAAATAATTAACGAAAAAAAAAAATTCCAAGTCTTGTATGAGGCCTAACGCTGTAAAGGGTGGTTAAAGGTAGTCAGGGGTGGTTTTTTTAAAAAAAATCCGTCAATACATTCTTAATTGCAAACGAAAACGTTAGCGTTGATTTTTTTTAATTTATTCCACAGCATTTGTGGTAAAATTAAAGATGAAAATTGTAATTTGTGAAAAATATAAAATAAGAGTTGCTGTCCATTAAGTCATAACGTACCTAATACGTCATGCTTTTTTAAAAAAATATTCTTGCACTTTATACAGGGTGGACCATTTTAATTTCCTCACCTAAATATCTCAGAATCTAAGCAAGATACGGAAAAAAGTTTCCAACAAAAGTTGAAGAAGGCATAGAGGGTCAAAAAGCAGTGACCTTTAGTTTGACCTTGTAGTTGACCTTTAAGGTCAGCTGAAGGTCGACTTAAGGAAACCCCTATTTTTTATGCCGGAATCAGAAAGAGCGAAAAATTCTACATTAAATTTGTTTCAAACAAAATTTTGTTTTATGACCTCCAAGAGGTCAAAAATCAAAGTCGAATATCTTAAGCCGTTTCTTGCATTTTCACTACATTACCGTGGTTTGTAGGAAAATAAATTAATGACCCAATAACCCTCTTCTACCTAACACCGCCCGATCAATCTCAAATTTTATGCTTATCCACGCTCTTTACTCGAAATTTAATCCGTTAGTGAAGATGCATTGAATAGGTTATTACCACGAATACGACAATAACAATACGCCTATTTTGACTGTTCTTGTAATCATTTATCTAGACCCTCTCATATTATCAGTAATTAAGCGGTAGCCAAATCCATCCACTATTTCATTAAGATCTTTTCTGAGAATTCTCAAAGTCCTTAGATACATGCTTATCACATAATTCTAGTTCATGAGTTAAATAAAGTTCCATCGTTTTAAAGTCACATTGTGTTTTGCAAATAGGCTTTAAAAATGATGAAAAATGATTCTGATTATTTAAATTTTATGTTTTTTCTCTGATAAGACTAAATCTTAAAGTGGCTGATTGTCAGCTACTTTCGTTATATCAGGGGTTCATTACCCAATACATGCGTTGGAATGTCAGTAGATTTATTGTACTACATTGCCTCTCTTCTTACTCAATCTTTTGGCTTAAATTTATTCTTTTGTATTTTAACACACTTCCTTAAATTTAAGTTTAAACAATACTTAATGCGCTTATGTACTTCTCAAATTTATTGCGTCCTAATGCTTTTGTTAGAATATCCGCAATATTATTTTCTGAATCTACTTTTATAATTTTTATAACCTTTTGCTCATAACATTCGTTCACAAAATGATAATGTATTTCTATGTACTTTGAATTTTTTAGCAAATTTCAAAATTTAGCTATCGCAATCGCTCAAGAATCATCTTCATAAATATCAATCGATTTTTTAATATCAACGTTAAAATCTTCCAGTATATTTTTAATAATTTTGATTTTACTCACTGATTTTGACAAAGCTACATACTCAGCAGCTTTTGATGATTTCGTCACACTTCCTTGTTTTCTAGATTTCCAGTAAACAGCATTTTCAAAAACTCTTACAATATAACGTATTCAGTTGTCGATTTTCTATCATCTTCAGATTTTCTATCATTTTTATTTCCTGCTAAGTCAGCGTCAACAAAACAAATCATTACTTCAGCATTTTCATTTCTTTTATATGTTAATTTTAGATTTTTTGTAAAATACTCATATACATATTTTAAGATTCTCAAAGCATACTTAAAGTGACTTTCATTATAACTATTTTGAAATCTACTTAAATAATTCACACTATAACTCACATCCAATCTTATTCCCGTACTACTATGTAATAGAGCTCCTATGAGATTTCTATACTTTAAATCATTTGATGCTGTCTGTGCCGGTCCTAAATTTAAATTTTGTTCCGTCGGTGTACAATATAATTTCGCTCCTACAATATTATATTTTCTCACCACTGACTCAATAAAATCACTTTGATCTAAGGTCATTTTAGAGCTTTGATAGTTATATTTAATATTTATACCCAAATAGGTATTCACTTCTCCCAAATCTTTTATAGCAAATCATTTTGACAATTCGTTTACTTCTTTGAGCCTTTCTTTATTTTTTCCAGATATCAATAAATCATTTACAAATAATATTAAATAAATTATATCATACTTTCTGTTATTAATATATAAACAGTAATCATTTTCGCTACGTTTCAAATTTAAACTTCCCATAAAATTATTGAAGCATTCATACCATGCTCTCGGACTTTCTTTTAAACCATACAAAGCTTTTGTTAATTTATAAACTTTATCTGTTTTATCATCATAGCCTATCGATTATTTCATAAATACTTCTGATTTTACGTAGCCGTTTAAGAAAGCTGTTTCTAGATCCATCTGCACAATCATTAATCCTTTTTGACAACAACAAGACAATAATAATTTTAAGGTTTGAATTCTAGCTACTAGTAAATATAAATCTTCCAGTACTTCAGTTTGCTGAAGACCTCTCACAAAAAGTCTTGTCTTTTTCTGATTATCAGATTTATTTGTGAATACCCATTTTAAGTCTAATATTTTTTTATTTTTTGGTTTTTAAACTAATTTCCATATATTATTTATAAACAAATAATTTATTTCTTTATTCATAGTCTCTTTCCATAAATTATTCTCATTACTATTTATCGCTTCTTCATAAGTTTCAGGACTATCTGCGCTTGCAACATTGACATAAATATAATAAGAATTTACAGGACTTGCATTATACCTATCCAGCTTTTTCTTTTCCCTATCAGACCTTATTAACCCTTTGGACTATAACAACGAGCCAGACTCGCGGTAAAGAATTTGTGTCATAAACGAAAACCACGAGAGTGGTAAAAAATTTATTATTTCACAATTCCTCTTGTTGCACCGAAATAAACATGTCATAAGTATAGATTTTGGCACGGCGTGCGATCGACCTTCTTGTTTACTATGGCTTGTGCAATCGGCTGATACTGTGTAGGCCAAGGGGCTCAGTGTTTTACCAAATCATCATTTAATTTATTATTCATTTGATTTTCATTCGTTTTAACTTCCTCATTTATCTTTTCTTCTGTATCTACAAATTGTTCACTTTCATTTAATTCAGAGTTTTGTCTTTCATCATTTTCCTAAACTCTTAGTATCATCAAGATTTTCATTATCATCATCATCATAATTACTAATTTCATCACCTTTAAAACCAATTGAGTTCTCATCATTTTCTATTATGTCAACATGTCTAGCCCTAACTGTTTTATTATTTATTAAAATTCTATAACCAACATGATCATGTCCTACTTAAATTCCTATGTCAGCTTTTCTATCCTATTTTGTATTTCTTCTATTTTCTGGTAGTCTTATAAAAACTTTACTACCATACGATCTCAAATTGCTAATATTAGGTTTCTTTTTTAAGGAAATTTCAAAAGGTGTTTTATTTTCAATATTATCAGTGATTGTTCTATTTTTCAAATAAGATGCTGCTTTAACTACTTCCGGACAATATTTGCGATTTACCTTCGATTCATAGAATAGGCATCTGGCTGTATTCATTATCGTTCTATTATATCTTTCGGCGGTTCCGTACAGCTCATGTACATTCACGGTTCTAATAAAATACCTTTATCTCTCATTATTTGATAAACATCTCTATTTAAGTATTTTTCTCCGTTATCACATCTTATTTACTTAACTCTTTTCCCTGCCAAATTTTTAACTTTATTAATATATTCTACAAGGCATTCGTAAACTTCAAACTTCGATTTTATTTTGTGCACTAAAGCACATTTACTATAATCATCGATAAATGTTAAAAAATACTTTGAGCCATCAAAAGCTGTAGTTGTATGGGGCCCATTTATATCAGTATGTATGACTCCAAGAATTTCTGTGGCTCTAGTTCTTTTATTTTTAAAAGGTAAATTATGCATTTTATTCTGAATACACGTGCGACATTTTAAAAATATTGATTCCAATTTATCCGGCATACCTCCAACTAACTTATTTTTACACATGTTTGCTAAATCTTTAAAATTTATTGGGAGTACAAATTAATTCGGTTTGTTTTTTTGTGATCCAAAATGCATTTATTTCGAAATAGAAAGAATTGAAAGATTGATCAAAGTATCGACCATCGCTAGTTACTAGTTTTTTTCCACCTTTCAGGCAATTTTCGAATTCCATCTCGAAAAAATGTCTCGTCTTTTGAGGTGATCCAAGTTAGGAGCCAATTTTCGATTTCTGCGAAAGAAGTGAACCGATTGACCTGCCAGATCATGCTGCATCTCTTGGAACAACCAGTAATCAGAAGGAGCAATGCCCGGAGAATATGGCGGGTGCGGTAAAATATCCCACGTGAGCGCTTCCAAATATTTTTTCACGACTTTTGCAACATGAGGCCGAGCGTTGTCATGCAGAAAAATAGCTTTAACATGTCTTTCCTTGTATTTCGGCCGTTTTTCTCGTAATGCACGGCTCAAACGAATCAAATGCAGCCTATACCGATTGGCTGTTATGATATCGCCGGGTTGTAGGAGCTCATAGTACACAACACCTTTTTGGTCCCACTAGATACACAACTTGATCTTCAAACCATGAATATTCGGCTTTGGTGTTGATGTTGAGGTCGATGGCAACGATTAAGCGGGCACAGCGTAGTATTTTTACTTCTTAGGGTTATCATAGAATATCCATATTTCATCCCCAGTAACAATTCTATGTAAAAAAACCCATTCTTTGTTGCCTTTGAATCAGCTGCTCGCAACAGAAAAATTGCCTGTCAATGTCTCTCGATTTCAGTTTATAAGACAGTCAATTGCCTTGCTTTTGAATCATTCCTATGCATTTCAATTGTACAGAAACTGCTTGTTGAGTCACTTCCAATGATTCTGCAAGCTTCTCTTGCGTTTGACTCGAATCTTCATCGAGTAATGCCTCCAATTTGTCTTCGAATTTGTTTGGCTGTCCAGTGCGAGGCTTGTCTTCAACGCTGAAATTTCCATTCTTGAAACATCGAAACCATTACAAGATTTATCAGTTGGAGCATTGTCACCATAAATTTCCACAAGCATTCGATGCGCTTCAGCTGCACTTTTCTTCCAATTAAAACAGAAAACTAAAACCTCCCGCAAATGCTGACTAGTTAACATAAAATTATATTTTAAACTTTAAATTTTTCTTGACGAAACCTTAGTAATGTTTTTTTGTTGGACTTTAAATTGTTAGTGTAAAAATGGTATAAGCATGTGTACAATTTTAGCAGAGGAATAGGTAAAATTATGAGTGATCGTTCTCACGACTTTTGCACAGATATTTTTAACATTTAGAGCAAAATTTCTGAGTTCTTAGAGAACAGATCCGTATGCTACACTTTTTACATGGTGCTATCTTCATCTCATGTTTATCCAGAAATAAAGAAGTGATTGGTTGTCGTGTAGATCGCTGTGCATTGGAGAACTTTTCAATATAATATTAACATACTTCTTGTACGACATCTTTACAACCTTTTTTATCATCAGTATGAAGTTTATTATAAATGATTATAGTATTAGCTGAAGATTCTTAAGTAGGTTGTAAGAAAGAAACCAAGTTCACGTTTTACTTTAAATTGAAAGCATCAGAGAATTGCAATATTGATTATGAAGACTGACTTCTCTCATATTTTTATCATACATAGAAAATGCATCAGAAAGAAGAATGGATTTTCCAGACCTTTTATGCCATCTCTGCATTTCAACTTTTGATTCATCTCCATATGTAGATAGGATTGATACTAGTTTAGAGTCCATGATAGTTATGTAATTCAAATTAGAATTAGCTTCATTAACTGAAATGGTAGTTCCTCTTTCTGACTTATTGGCATATCGATTTTCGTTTTTACACGATTCTGTCGAACTGTTTTAGTTGTTGATAGTCCTTTTTTTTTTTAAATGTATCATCAAATCGGGAGAAAATAAATTCTTAAAATATACAAGGTATTTGCTTAGCTCTTCTTTCTGAGTAGTTCTTAATAGATCTTGAAGCAACTTAATTACCACACTTGATCCTAAACGTACTGAAACTAATAGATAATGTGCATCAGTACCAAATGCGCTTATGTAGATACCAAAATCATATAAATATCCATCAGAAGACCATAGTTCCCATAACTTTATTTTTAATATGATCAGCTTGTTTCTGATACACTATTTTATCCTTAACATTTCAAAATATTTTACCATCATTTCATCAATAGATTAAGTGTAATCGAAAAACCTAAATTGCATCTAATTCGCTTGGAATAAATCATACACATACTCAATTTTCCACACCTTATCATTTTCATCTTTGTTTTGCAACTTGTAAAATCTTATGTATCTTTTTATTTTTACAAATCTATCTCTTATCATGAGTTCTTTGATCACAGAGCATTGTAAAAGCCAACTATTCGACCAATAATCACGTTGTCTTTTTCTGGATTTAAAAATGATAATCATTATAATGATAAGATGTCTTTCAAGATCAATCATAATTCACCGTATCAACTAACATGGCAAAAATCTCCTTAGACTGACGCTTCAAACACGCTACGTCATTAGAAGATCTGACATCTCTGTCAAAAGTTACAGTGTTGCCAGATCTTTTTGTCGAATTTGGCCAACCCTTTATATACCAGGTATAGAAGTATGAAACCGGAATTTTTTTGTTAAAAATACACGTCTGTTATTTGAAAATGATGAAAAATATTTAATTCAAAATAACAGATCCAACTAAATTCCAAATATCCAAAAAAACAGATTTTTTTTTAAACGAACCAGTTATCGATCCATTTTCATACATTTTCTTACGAATTGAAGCGTTGTTCACCGAAAGCATATTCCATTGATGCTAATAGATGATAATCGAGGAGAGCCAAGTCTGGAGAATAAGCCGCATGCGCTAGTATTTTTCAACTGAACTCTTTAATCATTTCCCTGGTTGTTTTACTATGTGTGATAGAGTATTGTCAGGGATCAAAATGATTTTGTGTTGCCTACTTCCATATTCCATTTATTTTTTACGCGATGCTCGATGTAAATCTATTTTAGCTGTTGGTAGTGATCAGTGTCGAGGGTTTTACCAGATTTTACCAGCTTAAAATGAATTATACCTTTCTGATCCTACCAAACACAGAGCATTATTTTCTTTCCGAAGCAATTTGGTCTTGCAGTGGATTTATCCATTATTTCCAACATTTAGGATTTTTAAAATATATCCATTCACAAGAGGTTTTTCGATTTTCTTGGTGTCTTTTATTCAGTTAATGCGGAACCCATTTTCTCACTTTCTGAACCTTTCCTATAGCTTTCAAACGAATACAGATGACTTTGTGCGTCACATTCAGTTGATCCACGAGTTCTTATTGAGTTTGAGTATAATCTTTATCCAATAAGGTTTGCAATTCATTTTCGGCGAAGTTTCTTGGTTGTTTCCTACGTTCTTCATTTTTCAAGTTAAAATCTTGAATATCACCTTGACCTTGACCGTCTAGGTCACTTTAAGGTCAACTTCAAAATTTCAAATTGAATGCCCCATTTTTAATTCCGAAAATAAGAGCGGAAAAATTAATTTCCACAAATTATTTTGACCTCGCGATCAATATCAGTAATCAAAATCGTTTCGAAATCAATAAAAAATATTTAAAAAATTTTTCATCAAGTGTTGCGTCGCACGGGGCTAACAGGTACAAATCTTGAAAATTGGTTTGACCTCTCAAAAGTTGGAAAGTTGCAAATTTGTTATTACGTAATCCTGATCAAGATCTTAGGGGTTTATCAGTGAAATTAATTCATTAAAAGTTGTTGGCAATAACTTTACACTATTAACTTTAACGTTTTAGCACTAGTCAAGAACAACGATGTGGACGTGGTAGTTTCTTGTTCCCTTTATAGTGCTTGTTTTCAGTGAGTCCCCTTGTCTGTCACCTATTTGTATTTAAAATAAATTTATTTTACTAAGTGCTTAAATTACTGATCTTCACCAAGCATTTCGTATTGGTTAAATCATATTTTTACGAGATGTTGGCACTATTTGATAACCTTCGATCTTCAGTCAATCCCATAAGCAAAAACGTCGACATAAGATTTGGCGATCTTGCTGGCCAATTTATTTCCTCTACCTGGCTGTATTTCCTCTACTGATCCAGCGTCTATTGCAATCGTAATCCAGAAGTTCACGAGTACTTGGCAATAATGTACTCGACATCCACTGTGTTGAAACCATATTTGTTGTCTTACAACAAGCAGGAAGTTTGTTTTCCAGAATATTACAATATTTTTCGTCGATGAAAGTACCATCAATGAAGTGTGGACCCACAAGCTTTTTATTAACTATCCTACACCAAACGTTCACAAATCATTGATGCTGATGTTCAACTTTACGTAACCAGTGTGGAATTGCAATACCCCTGTAGTGCAAGTTGTATTTATCAACCACACTATGGTTTATAATAGAGGACTTGTCGTAAAATAGTATTTCAGTAAAGAAATTGTGATCTAATTGTATTTGTTGACTGTTAGCTCGGTTCTGTAAAACATTACCATAAAGTTTCCTATACTTTCCTCTTCCATAAAGTGTTTAACGACTTAATAGAAAACTTTTCAAGTCTTACTCACTCCTGAGATAAAAATGGTGATCTTTATAAAAAATCTAAAGTTGACCTTCATATGGCCTTAAAAGTTATTTTAAAATCGTTGCTTGTTACCCCCGTACAATTGTTTGATGAAAAATTTTTATATAACGGGGTATTGTTCCTGATCTTAAAATGACTGTGAAGTTCGGCCTTGGGATTAAGGTCAAGCTGAATGTAAAATTCACGACTATTTTTATTTCTGTTGTAAAAAGGGGGCATCTCATATATGCACCTAAGTATGTGCTCAAGTAACTACCCAGCCAAGTTGATTTTTCCTTTAAATGATGTTCCCTAAATCTCTACTATATATCCTTAGTATACATAGAGACAGCACTTTTTCCTTGCAACTGAAGGGTCTCGGGATCTACTCAATGGATTGATACAAAGTTTTGTTAGAAATTCTGTTACAGTAGTTGCAGTAACATAGGCTATTTAAACAAGTTTCCGGCAACTGTTAACCATAAAAAATTAATAATCCGTCAAGATTTCGCCCACGTAAGAATTAATGCATTTAGCGCCAGACGAGAGAGAGAAGGAAAACGTACTTCTTTCCAAATCATTTCCGAAGTCGTTCAATAGGTGGCTTCGCACAGAAGCTTTCCATTAGAAACATACGCGAGCCAATTACATAAGTACAAGGGAGTTTTCCATGGGGATCATTGTGATTTCGGATTTATTTTCGAATCTCTTGCTGCAAAAGTATTAATCTTATATTTGTAAGCAGTTGAATATGTCCATTCGTGTAAGATACTCTTAATCAATTCTGACAAATAAATTTAGCGATATCTACTATTGTATTGTTACTTTTGTTTTCTTGTCCATCATTAACAACTTATTTTCACAACTATATTTTTACTATATTTTTTATTAAATTACATAACTTACTTTTTTTAATTTTATATAACCATAGTACTTTTATATCCTTTAAATTCTCTTAACGATTATTTTGGTTACTCGTTTAATATCTTTTCTATTGAACTTGATATTGTTTCATTATTATTCAGGATTATCTAAATTCAGATTTTAATTGATTTTGAAGAATATTTCATTTCAAATCTTCAATTATTACAAACGGTAAAATTCTAAAATCAAAATCTAATTTGTCTAAAAGAATATCAAACGCAAGGCGGTTAGCTGCACGACTAAGAAGAAGAGTTGCGGATCACAATGATGGTGAATCGTCTTTTACTTTTGAAGTTGATTTAAACGAATTATCAGAACAAAATCGAGTGACTGTAAATACCGATGATGTTCAAATAGAATAAGATAGAAATCACCAACATCTAAATCAAACAATAAGAGAAGGTTCCAATAGCGTTTCTAGAGAAAAAGCAGCGTTTTTATACAACTTCAGAATAGACCATCTTAACAACAACTACATTAAAATAGGTGCTATAGACATAATTTGTTCTCATTGTGGCGCGAAGAAATAGAAAGATAAAGCTCCTGGCCTTTTGTTGTGCAAATGGCAAAGTATCTCTTCCACCTATTCAGAATGCACCTTGACCACGTTTTTAAGTAGTCACAGGAAATCGTCTACTTTTTAATTACTTTCTTACTAACGCAAGACAGAACAACATTTTATTTCAAGTAACGTCTTTTACGAGGGGCGTTTGAAAAGTCCGTGCAGAAATAAAAACTGCTTACGTGTTTGGGGTAAACCTTTTTTATTTTTCGACATAGTCTCCTTTAGGCTTATACACTTCGTCCAACGATGTTCTAGTTTGTTGATCCCTTCCGAATAATAGGATTTGTCCAAGTCTGCAAAATATCCATTAGTGTTTGCAATCACCTCCTCGTTCGAATAAAATCTTTGTCCCGCCAGCCATTTCTTCAAATTGGGGAACAAACAGTAGTCCGAGGGAGCCAAGTCTGCAGAATAGGGGGGATGTGAAACGAGTTGGAATCCTATTTCGATTAATTTTGCGACCACAACTGCTGAGGTGTGTGCTGGTGCGTTGTCGTGATGGAAAAGGACTTTCTTATGGGCCAATCTCGAGCGTTTTCCTTGCAGCTTGGTTTCCAAACGGTCCAATAAAGATGAATAATATGCACCTGTAATAGTTTTATCCTTTTCCAGATAGTCGATGAGGATTATCATGGATTTGATCAATGATTTCTGGAGTCGTAACCTCCACAGGCCGTCCAGAACATTCAGCGTCACTTGTGCCTATATGGTCAGTCCGAAAATTTTGAAACTACTTATAAACTGTTCTAGTTCAAGGTGCAGAGTCACCATAATGTTTATCAAGCTTCTCTTTAGCCCCCTGAGGCGTTTCGCCTTTTATAAAGTAATGTTTAATCACCACACGAAATTCTTTTTCGTCCATTTCTTGGAAATCACTTGACTTCCTTGATTCACACGAATGCCAAACACAAAGAAATAGACCAATATGGCTGCAACTTGGTGTGTGTTCATTCAAGAGATGCTACTAACTAAACATGACCTCGATGCGCGCCCCTCGTAGATGCACATAAATAAGAGAAGTGAACTACAAATATGCCTACTTCTAAAACTCAAGGTCAAGTCTATCATTTGATAGAAACTTTACTCTACGATTCTGACCAAAATCATCAATTCCTCCAAATTCATTTCTCATCTGATGCTGACCAAATATTATTAGGTGCACAACTAAATTCCCGCTGTTTGTCAATAGGTTGCTCCAGCAGTAATTGCTTGTCGATTTCGACATCTAAAATGTTATGGAGTAAGCTTAGACATATAACAAACAAATCGCTTTGACACATTAATAATTTTGTTTTTGCGTCATATACTTTTGGTTGTGTGAAAATATCTCATTTTGTGCCAAATAATTATCATTTGCGGGAAATGTTTCTTTTCTTCTTTTATTCAAAGAAAATGGTGTCCGAAGAATATCGGGAGCTTCAAAACGGAGATTTACGGAGATGCTGTTCTAAGTGAAACAATGTGCTGTAATTGGTTCCATCGCTTCAAAGACAGTGATTTTGATATTAACAACCACCCGCGTGAAGGAAGGCTAAAAACCTTCGAAGACGCTGAATTGGAGGCATTGCTCGACGAGGATCTATGTCAAACAAAAAATAAGCTTGCTTCAGTATTAGGAGTTATCCACTAAGTCATTCCCAAGTAATTGCATGCGTTGGAAATGATTAAAAAGCAGGGAACTTGGGTTTCTTATGATTTGAAGCCAAGGAACGTCAAGCGTCGTTTATTCGCCTGTGAACAACTACTCCAGCAGCAAAAAAGAAAGGATTTTCTTCATTGCATCGTGACAAGTGATTAAAAATAGATCTATTACAGCAACCCAAAGAGAAGAAAGTCATGGAGACTGCCTGGTCATGCTTCTGCGTCGTCGGCTCAACCCAATATTCACGCTGCGAAGGTTACGCTGTGTATTTAGTAGGACCAGGTCGACGTTATTTATTATAAGCTGTTAAAACCAACCAGTGATTTTACTGCATGACAACGCTTGGCCTCACGTTGCTGGACCCGTTAAAACCTACTTGGCAACGCTCAAATGGGAAACCTTACCCCACCCACCATATTTCTCAAATATTGCGCCGTCCGATTATCACTTGTTCCGTTCGATTGGCACATGATCTGGCCTATCAACAATTCCGCTCATATAAAGATATCAAAAATTGGCTTGATTCGTGGATACCTTCAAAAGACAAACACTTTTACCGTAACGGTATTCGAGCTCTGCCAGAAAAATGAGAAAAAGTTGTAGTTAGCGATGGACAATACTTTGAGTGATTTATTTGTAACTATTTTTTTACAATAAAGTTGCCTTTTCATCAAGAAAAACAGCGAGAGCTTAGTTGTGTACCCAATAACATGATCGAATATCAGTAGGTCATTAAAGGTAGATCTGAGATAAAATTACTGCAAACATCCTTACATGAAAATAATCAACTTATTTAGAATTTTCTATTACATGTACGAGTTTTTTTCCATAAATTAATTTAATTTTGATATGTTTAAAAAAATTTTTATTTGTTTTTATTCATAAATATTTATGTTGTCTCTTCAAAAGTAATCTTTATCTGATATTATACACTTATGCCAGCACTTTTCCCATAGCCTTTAATTTCTTTAATGGTTCGGTTTTGATCTACTTAATCGTGAGAAATCTCCGCCATTCGAAAGCGCTTTTCAGTTTTAGAAATAAAGTCGCACGGGGTTAGATTTGGTAAATATGGAGGCTGGGGCATGATTCTGGTGTTTTATTTGGCCAAAAAATTAAGAAACCAGCGCCGATGCGTGAGCATTTTCGTGATGCAACTGCCATGAATTATTTATTAACAAAGCCGGTCGTTTGCTTCTTATTGCTTTACATAACCGACGCATAACTTGAAAATAATATTCTTTGTTGACCGTGGTACCTTTTGGCAGAAATTCGTGATGCACAATGTCATCATAATCTCAGAAAATAATGAATACTTCACCTTCACATTTGACCAAGCATGGCGCGCTTTTTTGTGAATCTCAGCTTCTCTGGTCGCGTGATTTTCGAACTTGCGGCGACGATCGGCGAGAAATTTTGGAAGCCACGAGGGAAGGGGAGAGGAGAGCGAGCGGAACAGTTCAGTTACGCTGTGCTCTCCTGCAAGTGAGTTTCGCTGAGCGTTCCCGCGAGGACAGAGAGATAAATCCCGCGGTTGAACATAGTTTTGTTTCTCTTTGATTAGAGTGAGCGTCACGAGTGAAGCCAGGGGCAAAAATGTGCGAAAGAGAGAGAAAGAGAGTAAGGAAGAAGCCGAGGGTGCAGTGCAAGGAAGAAGAGCGACGACAAAGAAGCGCAGCGTAGCAGAGAGCCGGGGGACGAGGAGATCAAGTGTCAGCAGAAGGCGACTAGAGGTTGCCACCACGACATCTGGAGCCGAGGGTAAGGTGGAGGCAGTCAGCGTTCAGGCAAACTCACATCGAGGTCTGGCAGCCCTTCTCCAGAGGAAGAGCAGCAGGAGTTAGGTGCAGCGGCGCTGAAGGAAACAGCCGGGAGTTCAATGGCCTGCGGACGAGCCTCGTGTATAACAACAGTGAGTGTCCTCACTTATCCGCGTGAAATAGCGAGAGAGAGAGAGAGAGCGAGAGTGTGCGTTAGGGGGTTCGCGGTGAGGGTGGCGAGGGATTGCCATTTCACTGCCCTGGGGAAGCGATAGGCTTCCGTCGGCTGGAGGGACAGTCGCGGGCGGCCGGCCTGCATAACATTGCGTCATAGAGAGCGAAAGAGAGAGAGAGAGAAAGAGAGTGAGAAAGATTGAAACATTATTTAATGATAATATTATTTTTGTGCAAGGCACACAGGGCGCACGTAACTAAATCGGCTACGACGCGGTGCCCACGTCACACTATACACCCATATTTCATCACCGGTTATGATCTTTTTAAGCACGTCTGGATCTTAATTGACTTCATTCAACATCTTCTGAGAGATACTCATGCGACTGTTCTTCTAGTAAAAATTAAACAGTCTCGGAACAAACTTTACTCACGTTTTACGCCTAAAACATCCAAAAAATATCATAACATACGCCAACAGACATGTCATCTTCCTCAGCAACCTCTCTAATAGTTATACAACGATATTTAAGAATTATTTTTGTCACTGCTTTAACGTTTTCATCTACTGTTGACATGCTAGGACGTCCAGGACGAGGATTATCATTGTTACCTTCTAGGCCTTCTTCAAATTGCTTGTACTACTTGTAAATATTTCTTTTTCTTAGAGTAGATTTACCAAATGCCACAGTTAACATTTTAATGGTATCAGAAATCATGTTTTTTGCGCAAAATTAATACAACCTCTTTGCTACATTTATTTAAACAACAAAAAATCGCTAGGCACGTGTAATGACAGTTATCTTTGTGTCTGCTGTAAACAACACGAACATGCAAGATGTACCAACATATTAAGAAAGAAAATCGAAACTTGAATGTATATAGCCCGCGTAATTTGAAAATTCGCTTTATTTATTGAACACACCTCGTAATTTAGAAAATCAGTCTATATGTGATAATGATAATTTGCAATTAATCATACATGCCGATGGACCAGTTAATAAGCATAGTGGAAGGTATAATGCTCCTACCTGCAACAATGTAGCAGTTTTATTAATAGATAAAGATAAAGGTTCAAGTGATATAGTTTTGCATTGTCGAGATGGACGTCTTCAATGTGTATCAAAATGTCATAGATTTTGCGATCACCTCCAGTATCCACTTTTATTTATACTAGGTTGTTCAAAAAGTTTTGAAAGCGGAAATGAAGATACTTTTTTTTGTTGGTGAAATCACTTTTATTGCTCAGTATAATCTCCCATAAGTTCAATACACTTGGTCCAACGGTCTTCCAACTTGTTTATCCCATCATGGAAGTGACTTTCTGCAAGGCCTGCAAAATACTCCTCTACGACGGCTATAACCTCTTCGTTTGATGAAAAATGCTTCCCACGAAGGAATTTCTTGAGGTGTGGAAACAGCCAGAAGTCAGAGGGAGCTAAATCAGGCGAATAAGGTGGATGCTGCAACAATTCGTACTTTAATTCGGTTATTTTAGTGATGGTTTTTTGAGCTGTGTGAGCGGGTGCATTGTCTTGATGAAAAATGAGTTTTTTCTTGTGCAAACCGGATCTTTTTTCACTAATTTTTTCATCCAATTGGTCCAAAAGGTTACAATAATATTCAGAATTTATTGTTTTGCCAGTTTGGAGATAATCCACCAACAAAATCCCTTTTGCATCCCAAAAAACTGACGCTAACACTTTCTTCGCCGATTTCTGGACACGAACTCGCTTCGGTGCCGAAGTGCCTGGTTGACACCACTCATTAGCCTCTTGTTTTGATTCAGGGTCATAATAGTAGACCCAAGTCTCATCCATAGTAATGAATCGACGCAAAAAATCCTTTTTATCCTTTCGAAAATGCTCCAAATGTTGTTCAGAAAGTCGCATTCGAACGTGTTTTTGTTCCATTGTGAGCGGATGCGGCACCCATTGTGCACAGAGCTTTCTGAAACCCAAAACTTCATTTAAAATATGACTCACACTGCCTAATGAGATGTCTAGGGCCTCTGCTAAATCTCTCTCGGTCAATCGACGATTTTCCAAAACCATATCCTTTACTTTTGCTATGAATGCTGGTGTTGATGCACTTTTTGGACGTCCTGTGCGTGGATCGTCTTCAACGCTTTTTCGACCACGTCTAAACTCTAAAACCCATCGATGCACAGTTGGAAACGAAGGAGCAGATTCCTTTAACACTTTCACCATTTCCGTATGAATTTCCGTTGCTGATAAACCTTCCAAAACAAAGAATTTTATCACTGCACGATATTCGGTTTTTTCCATTGTAAAAAAAATACACTGACACGTCAACTTCAAATGACTTGTAAACAAACAATGAATTAACAGAGTAAAATGAAACTTTGGGTATGTTTATATGAAAGATAAAATATTAAAATGGCGTAAAAATTTTGGTTCTTCTACTGCTCTATAGATGTCGCTTTCAAAACTTTTTGAACAGAGATGATACTAAGACAAGATGATAAATATTATGTGACTATTCAACAACAGATTAATTTTTAAAGATTCAAAACTATCTCTTGCGTACAGTTTTATACGTATAAAATTATGGTTCCAGGAAATAAAGAGCACTATCACATACATTATTTTAAAAAGCTATTCAACTAATATCTTGTCATTGTGATGGCGAAAATGATATTTGGGAGGTTATGCTATACTCAACATAACTAAAAGAAATTGCTTATTGATGAGTGTAGGTAATTGAAAGATGCACTCAATGTGGATGCCAACCCACTTTTACGAAATGTAGACCACTCTGTCATTTTTTCTTCTATGTTTACAAAAGGACCTCGCTTCAACACAAAAAAATTGAAAATGCTATGGTTGATGTACGTTAATACGGTCGTTCTGTTTTGTTTATAACTTTTACATGCAACCCAAAGTAGTCTGAGACACGAGAAGAATTATTTACTGGACAAAAACCTGCTAATAGATACGATATTATATCTCGAGTTTTTAATTTAAAATAGAAGAAACTTATGAACCTATTGGCGAAAATAAATATCTTTGATTTTTTTAACATCATATGTACAGTGTGGAATGGTAAAAGCGAGGTTCACCTCACCCCTGCATACTTTTATAGTACCAAAATATAACCAGACGTAATCGACAAAATCATTTATGTTTAGTTACGAGACAGAATATCCAATTTGCTGTATGATGTTATATGTAAAAATATGGTACATAGTCTCTGCATAGGACTTCTTCTGATAACGTTTTCAATATGAGTCTTATACAAATTGAAGATAAAGTTGTTAGCCTTCATGAAAAAAATCTTATCGATTTTATTAGGTTGCTGCAGATGAAGTGGCCGATTTAGTAATAAATTTTTAAACAGCTGTAACTTTTTATAAAGACAATTTATTTAATCAAAATAGGTACTAATAGATGCAACACACTTTTCCCAACGAGATACAAGTACATTTATTCCAGTTTTGTAGAAATCCGAGTTTCTGGTTTGAAGAAACTCCTTGAAGGCATTCTTGACAGCGGCTTCATTATTAAATCTTTTTCTTGTCAAAAAGTGATCCAAATGTTTAAAGAAATGGTTATCTGTTGGTGAGAGGTCTGGTGAATATGGAGGGTAAGGAAGAGTCTCATAGCACAACTCTTTTAATTTTTAGACCGTTGTTCTCGATACATGAGGTTGTGCGTTATCATGAAGCAGTATCACTCCATCCCTGTTGACAAGCCTGAGTCGTTGGACTATCAATTTCTGATGCATTTCATCCAGTTGAGCACAGTATTTCTAAGCATTGATGGTTTCGCCAGGTTGCAAGAATGAATAGTGAATAACTCTAGCTGCAGACCACCAAACAGTTGCCATTATTTTCTTTGGATAAAGGCTTGGTTTCGGCATGTGTCTTGGTGCTTTATCGGCATCTAGCCATTGGGCCGATCAGCGACGATTATCGTATACAATCCACTTTTCATCGCAGGTCACAATTCGGTGCAAGAACGGTTCCTTTTTGTTGCAGGAGAAAAGAGAACTTGAAATCTTCATTCGACACGTCATGTTTTGCTCGGTAAGATCATGCGGAACCCATTTGTCAAGCTTTTTTACTTTTCCAAGTTGTTGCAAGCGGCGGCAAACTGTCGAATTGTGAACGCCAAATTTTTCGGCAAGATCCATTATGGTTTGGCGAGGGTCAGACTCCACTAATGCACGCAGCTCGTCGTTATCGATCGATGGTCCTGGGTGTCTACGTAGCTCATTTCCAAGGTCCATATCTCCGGATCGAAATTTTTTGAACCACCGCCGAGTGGTTCGTTCGCTAACTGTATCAGGCCCTAATGCGCTGTTGATATTCCTCGTTATTTCCGTTGCGTTGTGCTCTAATTTAAATTCGTATAGTAAAAGTAGCCGTGTTTGATTCACTTCCATGTTCACTTTCTCTTTTTGTCTTTACGATCACTATGAAGTGCAAAACAGAAATGACTCCATAAACCAAGGTAGCAGTATTTATACTTCAATATGTCATATCGTTTTCGCTGCCTTATGCCAACATAATCCATTAAAATTGCAGCCAACTTTATGTCATTGCTAAATCGGCCATTTTATCTGCAGCAACCTAATAGTCTACCTTTATCTATCCGTCATCAAAATATTTGTCTCAAGAATTTTGGAATTTTCTCACATCAGGTCACCACAGAAGTCGGGGCTCTAATTATGTTGCTAAGAAATTTTAATCCTCCGACCCTTTGTAATGGCGCAAGATTACAAATTAAAGTAATTCGTAATAATATTATCGAAGCTATTATTTTGAGAAGACCAGTAGCAGGGGAGATCGTGTTCATACCTAGAATCCCTATGATTCCTACGGATTTGCCTTTCCAATTTGAACGTTTACAATATCCGATTAAAGTGTCCTTTGTAATTACTATTAGTATAATCACAGAGGCAAACTTTCAAATACGTTGGACTTAATTTACATTTAGAATGTTTCTGACAATTGAATGTTGTATTTTGACATACAAAAAATTTGATTAATCAATTCATCTTAATATCCAATACTAACGTAACAACAAGAAACATAATTCATCAAAAGGTATTATAAATTTTATGGCATGGATCTTTATTATAGTAATAATTTAATATTTATAATAATTAGAAATATTGAATCCTACGCTCAAATATCGCTGGTGAAACCGCGATGGGGAACGATTATATATATATATAAAATTGGATCAAAAGAGAGCTTTAGCTATTGCTGAATTTTACCTTGCCAAAACAACGAAAGGAAATAATGAATTCTATGAAATGGTAAGAAGTAGGAAAAATAAATTGTAAGAATTTTCAAAATTGTAGCAAGA
The DNA here is from genome assembly GCA_949987625.1 of Chalcis sispes. Taxonomy (NCBI): domain Eukaryota; kingdom Metazoa; phylum Arthropoda; class Insecta; order Hymenoptera; family Chalcididae; genus Chalcis; species Chalcis sispes. Next base: position 35,230,451 of record OX465096.1, on the reverse strand, counting down.
GGACACAAATAATCTGTAAAATAATCTGTAAAATTCCGATGCATACTTTTTTCATTCCTGTTTTATGTCGATTCATAACAGAAAATAGAAAGTATTTTATATCTAATCATGAAAATAAACAAAGAATGCAAAAGGCAAATAAAATTTCTTTCTTTCGCTTGTTTCGCTCCGAAGATTCGCAGCTTCTCCGCGTATTTTTACCAGTGGTTTTAACAGAAGTGCAAATAGCTTTCGTAGTATTTAAATAACAAGGTTTAGATAAAAAATAACTCACAATAGTGATTGTTACGTGCGGGGCTACACGCACAACACGAAATTTAAATATTTATTTTATTGCAGGACCCGCCAACGCGTCCCGTACAGGCCCGCCCGCGCATCGCGAACCGAAGGGACCCATGTTGCCGCGGATTATAAACATGACAGCCTCTACCCCATTCTTTAGTGGGGATTAGGCCCAGAGAGGAAACATGATATTAATTAACTTAACATTAATAACGATTATAAGTAAAATCCTACCTGGATCCTTAGCACGTCCTGGAATTCCAAAGATACCCGTCCGATGAGGAATTGAGGTTTAAAATACTTAACACAACCAGTTCTTCTCAATTATAGTCTCTTTATTTAATAATTTATACAACCACGCTGACGGAGTTATTGAACGTCACTAACACACGCAACACGCAGCCGAAACCGGAATGAAACTAGAAAAAGTTATTGAAATGGAATTGTTCAAAATATTTTAAAATATGGAGACTCAAAAAAAAATTAAACGACGTTACGGCGGAGTTTAGATACTACTGTTCTTTTTCAACCGTCCACCCTTGCGGCCCGTTGGTACTCATATTTAAAGACCTTGAGGTGGAGGCATCGTGGGGATTTTTGCTTATTTAGCATCGGTGCGAGCCTCGGTGGACTCCCGAGCCTTCCCCGCGCCTCCCAACTAGAATGCAACTCTGGATATTTTATTTGTTTAAATGTGTGTGCCGAGGCTAGTTAAGCAGCACAACTCTCTAAAGGTGTGTGGGAAAAATATCTGACTGTAAGAATACGTTTCTTTTCCATGTTTCCTGGGTTTTTTCCACAGGAGTCAATTTGCAGCGTGAGTGCAAGTATCACCCACCTTTTTCTAACACTCTGTTGTACAGAGTTGGTCGAACTGCGCGCTCAGCATTTTCACACATTTAACGTACACATTTATGTGTTGCAGTAGTACATTGAACTGTTTAATTTTGATTTAATTAATTTTTTATAAATTTTTAATTCAATTTAATTATTAAAATTTCGTCACGTAACATCCTCCCCCCCTTAAAGACGTTTACTGTCCCGGTAAATAGCGGACGTGCTGCGTGGTGTATGCGCTTACAACAGACTCTTAGCCTATATATTATGGTTTGTTAATATTGCATTATTGCCAAATGTTATTAACCTTATATTATTGTTAGTGTCGTATTATAAAGGTTGATTAATTTGCTTAGGGTCGTAGGCAGTCTAAATATTACCTTATAACATTTATGATAACCCACAGAAAAGGGCAAAAGGAAAAAAAATTAAATTATTTAGATCGCCTTTACATAAAAAAAAGGGTTCTTAATCTAGCTTGTTAGTTTTTTTTTTTTTTTTTCTTTTTTATTAATTAACAATCTATAAGCAAACAATTCAAGCTGATTTCCTTATTAATATGATAAAAATTCCTTAGGACTGTCTGTAAAATGGAACCGTTTGGATTGTATTTACAAGTTTTATTCTATTATATTCGCTAAATGTTAATATGCTTATAAGAATCAGTTTTATACTATATGTGTTAATCTTTTAGATATATTCTTAATCTTCTTTTATCTTGATTAATGAGACTAAATGTGTGTGCTGGTAGATGCTCATGTCCCTTCTGGTGTCAATGGTCTGCTTAATTGCGTGTTTATTTTCGCACATGGTTTTTGATTTGAAATCTGATGTGGTGCTAGGGACTCGCTTAATAGTTTTTTCGTGTCTTGCAATAGGGTCTTTGCTGGATCTTGTTTCTTTACTCTCAAACTTTTGGATTACACTCTTTATTTTTTTCAAATGTCCTTGGCGGTCTCTCATTTGACACTGTATTTGGCATGTAATTAGATGGTCTTCAAATGTTTTGCAGTCTACCCAGAGCATGTATTTCGAATGCAGTGTCTTCGCATATTCTTGGTTTTTATCCTGATCTGCCTTCGACATCTTCGGGGGATCGGCGAAAATAGCACGGTACGTCTTCTTACTTCCTTTCAAGGCCTTGAGAGCATCATTAGCGTTAATAAACTGAATGTATCCGCAAGTGGCCTGTCTTTCAATATTTTGGGTGATCTTGATGAAATCTAACGGTCCAAATATTCGAAAATCCTTAAAGAGTTCTTCTTCCGTTATATTCCAAGGTAATTGGCAGAATAGTCTAGTTCCAGAGGGTCTGGTAGGTATGGCCCTTGACTTTGCTTTGTTCCGTAATTTACGCAGCTCTCTGGTTTTGTCGTCTTCGGTGAAATACCTTATCTTTAGTGTTCCAGCTGGATCCCCATCTCCATTTAATCGTATGTTTACACTTCTTATTGGTCCCTTTTCCTCGGCTATTCCTACAGCAGCTGATAAGGAGGTGGTGCAAGGGTTGTAAAATACTAAACTGCCTTTATCTTCTGGATTTGTAGTCACGTTGATTCGGCATCGCCCAGCCATGGTCTTTTCGGATTGAGTTTTCTGGAAGCTAAGGTTGTGGATTAGGTTTTATAAACGCCGGGTTCGGAATAAACTGGGGTTTATTAGTAGGACATAGTTTTAATTGTCGTCTTACGGAAACGTGTTCCGTTGGGTCTTTGTTCCTTCTCGTGGAACGGTTGTATAGTTTAACGTTACGGATTAGTCAGTGTCCGGGATTCGAATAGATAATGTTTGTGGATAGGACAGGGGTTGTGGAGGAATTAATGGTTGATTTATCCATCTTCCAGGAACTAAGGCCTGTTCTGGTATCTGTAGTGTGCAAGACTGGCCTTCGTATGTTGGTTGATTTTGTAGGCCAATTGGGCTCAGTAGTGTTTCCTGCATACGATGTGCAGGGGTAGTGTCAGAGATTATTTTGACTTTGCGTTTGGTCTGATATTGATGTTGCAACATTCTTCGGGTATGACACTTCCAGGCAATGAAGATGAGTCCTACGGTGATTAGGATTTGCCCCAAAGCTCCACCGTATATTAGGTTATGCGTGTTGGAGATGCTTCTCTGATGATTTCTTATTTGTTTTAAACGACGGATAATTTTCTCTATCGACTCTTCGTGGTTCTTCCATCCTTTAACGTCTGGTGCAGGGGCGTTTGAGATCTCTGTTTCTAGAGTGCTGATCAGTTCTTGATGATAGTTTAACATGTCAGGAAATATGGCCTCTATATTAAGTGTTATCTCTGGTTTGTATATGTATTGAAAATCGTTGCGTTGGTTTCCTTCACTTATGAGAAGATGTTTGTCGGTCTTGCCTACACAGCCGGGTGCCATACGTAAAATTCTTGCCTTCTGGAGGTGTATAGTTTGGTCTAGTTGTCCTGGACAGATAAGACGTAAATCTTCTTTTTTTTCTAAGGGATAGAGCCAGGATCCATCCATCTTTAGGTAACTCCATTGAGTGACGTTATTGGGAGTTATGGTTACTTCGCAGGTTTTCATTATTTCTATTCTGGGTCTCAGCAACATTGATACCTTGCAATCTTCTTGAATAGTGGTTTCAGACAAGGGTCCGTTTGTTAAACATATGTAGGCATAATGTGTATGTTGGCAATTCTGCAAGTCCTCATAATTCATTTTCATGTACTGCCTTTGGTCCGTTCCAATGATTAGGTATTTGTGGCTTGGCTTTATATATCCTGTTCCTATCCAATTATTGTTTATTGTTTGCGATACAGCTAATGGATGCAGTCTATAGAGGTTGTAGGGTACTCGTTCTACTAATGGAAGATGCATGATAATTAATAACTTCTCGTTGTTGTAAACCACGTCTACTTGCGCAATTCTTGCGACTTCTTCTGCCCTTAAATGTTGAACCAGTATTGGAAATTCTAGTGCTCCACTTGCCTTTGCTATGTCGGTTGTTAGATGCTTTAGTATGTCTTTATTTAAGAAGGAAGGATCCACCTTGCGTTCCTTAAGTCCCTGTATAATTTGCAGCATTCGTCGATTACTTTCGATTAAATGTTGCATTGCAACGTCTATCTTACGCGCGTAGATGTTTAAAGTTATTAGATATCGCAGTTCATTTTCTCCACTGACTATGAATTTGAATTTCCGGTCCATGTCCTTTTCCATTTGGTTTATTACCTCAGCATGTGCTTTCGTAGTATTGTATAAATCCTCTAGAGATTTGGTTATTATGTGTTCTTTCTCATTTACTAGGTACACTAGCTCCTTTTGATCTGTGAATAACTGGTCTATGTTGGTATTTATCTTGTCGAAGTCTTCTGCCGTGACTAGTCCAAACAGGCTTTTACTGAGGCTTCCAATAAAACCTAAGGGCACCATCCGCTTGTACTTCATGCTTCCTGGAACTTTTATAGGATCTTCTACGGTTTGTCCCATATCAAAGAGCATGGTTTTTATCTCTGTCTGTATTTGAATTAGGGTGTTTTGTCTTGCTTCCATTAGGTCTGTCCCGAGCATAGCCCCACAAGTGTTCACTTCCATGAGTGCGGTGCAATTAGCGAGTAGGGTTTGGTAACTGTCGATCGCCCCGTGAGTTTCTAGAAAATCTTATGTTTACATAAATTGTTACCTGCCAATCAGCCCTTTTTAATCGTACTACTTCCATACGCTCATAATACATTCCTGGATTTTCTTTTATTAGCTCTATCTCGAAATTCTTTCCTGTAAAGTCTGGAGAAGTTCCTGCGTGAACCATTATCACGTATAGGAGACAGAGAGACTTGTGCATGGTTTCCTGAAACGGTTATTCCTTTTATTTAGGAGCTAACTTTAATTTATCCATGTGTTTTCTAATACGTCTGCCATCGGGTAATTCTAATATAGCATTGTTTCTACCCAATATTTCAATGATTTTCAAACGTTCATTATAATATTTATCGAACTTTGATGTTCTTATTTCCTTGAGCACATACACATAGTCTCCGACCTTGGCTTTTAGTTTCTTCTCTTTACTGTCATATCGAGTTTTAGATTGTAGCTTAGCTGCTATCTGATTATCCCTGGCGATGTTATTCATTTCATCCAATCGAAGAAGTAAGTCCCGTAGGTACGTGTTATATGTATTTAGTTTTTCCTCGACTGGTATTTTTAGAGGTAATCTTGCGATTCTTCCGAAAACCAATTCATAAGGAGTGAATTTAGTGGCAGAGTGTAAGCTGGTGTTGTAAGTGAAAGCTGCGAAAGGTATTAATCTATCCCAGTCGTTATAAGATTCTGAATACGTTCTGATAAAATCAGTTAATGGTGCATGGCTTCTTTCTAATGATCCATTGGTCTGGGGTCTATATCCTGACGTGGTAAGATGTCGTATTTTAAATATTTTCATAAGTGTTTCCGTCAAATCTGACAGGAAACTGGTTCCTCTATCTGATAATATTGCTTTAGGAGCCCCAAATTGACATATGAGGTGCTTTGCCAAAGCGTTGGCTATTGTGGTAGATCGTAAATTAGGTATTGGTACAACTATCAAGTATTTTGTTAGATTGCATTGCATGGTCAGCATGTGGCAGTTGCCTCGAGGGGTCATTCTCAATTTGCCAACGGTGTCGATGGATACCTCATCAAATAGTTCTATCGGTGTGTCCGTGATAATCATGGGCTCCCTTGTCTTAGTTCGATCCAACTTTTTCATACTGCATTCTTGGCACTTTTGGACATAATCCAGAACGTCGTTTCTCATACCTGGCCAGTAATGTCTCTCTCGGATCTTCTGATATGTTTGGTTTACACCTTTGTGTCCCCCTATTAGGCTCTTATGTAAATTTTGTATTATGCCACTTCTCTCCTCATGTTCTGGACAATTCACCTTTCCGTAACACAGGATTACGTTGATTGGGCTACCTTCAAATGTTTCTGTCAGCAGCTGAACTAATAGTCCTGCCTCTAGGGCATCCAGCATGTCTCCTTTTCGTGAAATGCGAAAACTGGTGAGGTTTCTTTGAAGCATTGTAGTTCTAAGATTAGCTAAAGCGGTCCTTATGTTTGGAATAGTGAGACTGTCGAAGTACTTATGTTTTATAACCACTGATAGTATGTTATGATTCTTATATGGCGTAACCAGGATCTGTCCTACCTTTGGTCTGGTTTCCTTTAATTTCATTTGATTTATTGCTCCTATATCAATCAATAACCTTGTTGTACTCGTTATGCTCTCAATATCGCTAGTTATGAAGTGCACTAGGTTGTCTCTTTTATAAGTGAGGCTTTGTCGAGACACTTTAATGTTATTTCTTGAAATCAGTAGGGGCGGGAGTTGTTGTTCTTCTAAGCTGTCGGTATCTTCTGAACTTCGGTCACTATGATCGGTGGTGATAGTTTCATGCGAATCGGTTAAAGATATGCATAATGAGATCAGAGGTAGTAATTCGTTGAAAGAATGTTTGGGCGCTTGGCCATAATTTATATTTATACTTGGCGTTTTTTCGAGTAAGGTCTTATGTGAGGGTTCTTTAGAGTCTCCGGGAATGCAAACTGCCTTGCTAAAACGCAAGTGTTTCTTTACTTTCCCTGTTAGGGGGGTACTTTTGGCTTGTGGTTGTTGGTTGCAACTGAATGGTGTGTCTGAAATGGGTTTAGGTGCTTTTCTTGGTATCCTATGTATATTATCTAAATCTTCTGCGTCGGCGTCAGTGTTTGTTCCATAATTAATTTTGTTATCCAAGGTTAGGGGAGTCAGATTTCTTGTGCTAACTGGAGGCTGTCGTTCCAGTTGTGCCACTCGCCGTTTCATAACGTCGTCGTTAAGAGTTTTGTCGTTGTAGGGGTCTATGGTGTCTAAGTACTCTTGATATTCGGGATCCACTATATCTCCTTTAGAGAAATTACTTTTACCTCCAAGGGTGTTGTCTTTATCTCTCAACAGTTCATCAGAGTTATGGCCATATTGATTATATATCCTGTTATAGATCCTTCCCTGGGATGCGTTAAAATTTCTCTAGTCTTCTGTCGTTTCTATGTTTTCCGTAACCTCGTCACCTAGCTTTTTGCTTGACGTTAGAGGTTTTGAACTTCTACACGCTCCTTGCGAATCGTCATTAGATTCTTTCTCTTGGTTTTCTTTTATGGCGGTGACCTCCTCCGTCTCACTTCCTGAGTCTGCGGTAACATCCATACAAATTGGTCAATTATTCCTTTCTTGGTAGTGTTGAGTGTCAATGTCAGAATCCGATTCTTCGGTGGTTTCTTCCCGCAGCCCGCTCCTCCTAGGATCAGCTCGCGGTGGCACTTCATCTGTGTCGGTGTTGATATCAATTGACTTTGTACTTTTTAATGCTAGCTCCGAGCTGGTTTCGATCTCGGTATCCGTAGGGGGATTTGTTGGAAATGACCCTTGATTTGGTGATATTGCATCTCTTCTGATTGCTTCTAGTTTATGTGTTGTATTGGGCGTATTAACAGATTTAGTAGGGGGCCTCTGTGTACGGGGATTAATAGATTGGATTACAGATAAGGGCTTACGGATATTCCTTGATGCTTGAGAGGTTGTCGCTCCTGTGGTACGAAGATCATTTTCTGTATTTTGGTTAGTCTAAGCTCTAGTTCTATGAGCTACGGTGCTATGGTCTATGACAGGAGGTGCTTTGGTAGTTTTCGAGCCAGGTAGCCTCCCTCGCCCTCGGCTTGCTGTTGCTGAGCCAGGCATGTTTCCGGCTGACGGATTTCCTGTTACGGGGGCTTTGGATTTTTTTTCTTTCCTTGGCTGAGATGCTATTTTATTTAACACTAATATCCTAAGTTGCGGTAATTTATCATTGATCTCTTGCTCAGTGGCATCTATTACTGGGTTGCGGGACAAAGCGTCCGCAGTACTATTTAAACGTCCCGGTTTGTATTTGAAAGTATATTGATACCCGGTAAATTTGAACATCCATCGCATCAGTCGTTGCCCAGGATCAGTTCTATTATGCATCCAGTTTAAAGGTTCATGATCTGCTCGTAAAACAAATCTGTTTCCTAGTAGGTAAAGTCGGAATTGGTGCATGGCGTATAATGCGGCTAAACATTCTTTTTCTGTAGTACTATAATTTCTCTCAGCCTTATTTAGGGTTCTTAATAAGTATGCTACGGAATGATCGAATCCGTTTAGTTTCTGGCTTAGTACTGCTCCGATTGCGTAGTCAGAGGCGTCGGTAGTCAGCGTAAATTCTTTCTCAAAATCAGGATAAATTAAAATAGGGCTTCAACATAACCGCTTCTTTAGTAACTCAAAACTTTCATCCTGTTGCGGTCCCCAGTCACTACACTGCTGACCTTTCTTTAAAAGATCGGTTAGTGGCTTTGCAAGTTTCGAGAAATTATCTATGAATCTTCGATAATATCCTACCAGGCCTAAGAATTGTCGAATATTTTTTATAGTAGTTGGTTTTGGGAAGTCTTTTACTGCCGAAATCTTCTTAGGATCTGGTTCAACTCCTCTTTCGCTGATCACATGCCCTAGGAAGGAGACTTCACGTCGTAAGAATTCAATCTTGTCAGGTTGAAGCACTAGCCTAGCATCTCTCAGGCGATCTAAGAGTTGTCTCACTTTTCTATTATGGTCCTGCAAATCTCTTGCGTATACTATGATATCATCGAGATATACCAGCATTTCTGTGTTTTGGAGTCCCTTCAATACGTTATCCATTAGTCTCTGGAACGTAGCGGGTGCGTTCTTTAACCCTTCCGGCATGCGTACATATTGGTAGCGACCGTTTGGAGTAGTGAAGACGGTCTTGCATTTGTCTTCTGATTTCATAGGTATCTGTTGAAACCCACTGGCCAAATCGAAGCATGTAAAGTAACTTGCTCCTCCTAGTTCATCTAAAATATCTGCTATATTGAGCAGGGGATATGCATCCCCTATAGTTTTCTTATTGAACTCCCTGAAGTCAATAACTATTCGCCAACGGGGGTTACCATAACTGTCTGGTCGTTTCGGGACTACCCAAATAGGCGAGCACCAAGGTGAATTTGAGGATTCTATAATACCATCCTTTAGTTTCTTCTTTAGTTGATCACCTATGACTTCTCTATGTTTTGGGGGGTGTCGATATTGTTTGGTATGTATAGGTACATTATTTTCTAATGGTACCTCGTGTTCCACCTTATTAGTAAAAGGGAGTGGATCTCCTGGCAATAAGAATACATCACAGTACTCATCTATTATCTGGTTCACGCTGTCTTTTTCCTCCTGATTGTCGAGGTGACCGACCCGAATTAAACTTCGTAGTCACTGAGCTCGTTCCCATTGCTGACCTATTCTGTTGGGTGGCGTTTCCGGTTCAGTATATGTGTCAGGGTCGAATTCGGGGGTAGCATATTTAAACGGCAGTATTTCCACTGGGTCTGTATTTACGCAGATGTCTTCTTCTTGGGTATTTATTGCCATCACTCGGCAAGTATCATGGTCATTTCGTACTATTCCTTCCCCTATATATACCCGATCATTGTTGAGATCTAATTTGGGCAGATATCCTTCTTTCAACTCGCTGGGCTTGATTGTTATCTGGAGTATCTGTCTAGTTCTCCCTTTATTATATATATGTTTGTGTTCGGATTTTTGTTGGTCGAGGGACGATTGATCTAGATCTAGTTGATTGCCTGTGAAAAATTTGCTTATGAAAGTTTCGGATAAATCACTATGTTCTTTACAAGGGTCACTTGCTTTATATATCTTTTTGGTTTTCAGCTTATGTTGATCACTTGTTGATTGGAAAGGAATAGGATGCATAACATCTCCGCTTATCATAAAAGCTTTGTTATGATATGATATAACGGCTTCCTCCTTTTTTAAGTAGCCTCGTCCAATTATCCCATCTTGGTCAATTTTGAATTTATCCGTCACAACATGAAACTTCACCGGTGACCCTTGTATGGTTAAATAGGTGGTATCTAAAGTTTTTACGGTTTCATCTGTAATCCCACCTAGTGTACCTATATCGCCTACATCAATCTGGAGATCAGGATGCAAGGAACCGAGTTTAATTAGATTAACCGAGGCTCCATTATCTATCATAAAGGTCAACCATGGTACTCGACCCTCACGGATGCGTAGCCTTATTACTGTGGGTTCGTCATCCCCTGAATCTTCTTTTCGAGGTCTTGCACACGTACTAATTCGCCTAATGGTCTCTGTATTTAGTTTTGGACCAGTAGGATCTGTCCTCGGGGCTCGTCTCTCGTTATCGGGAGCTCTTGTATCCCTGCGTATGGGGTCGATTCGGTATTGTACGGGCTGATCAGCGGGATCTCGTGAGGAGCTCCTATCAAATTTAAATTACTGTTTGCTGGTCTTTTTTCTTGGGTAGGATTATTAGCTGATCTTCTCCACGATTCATTAGGCCACGTTTGCCCTGCCGGGTTTTGATTCCACGGCCCTCCATAATTATTTCTTACCCTGTAGTCATTCCTGGCATAGTCGTTGTTATTGTAATTCGGCTGGTGATTAGCGTATCTTGTTCTGGAATTTTGCCTCATAGGGTTATATAAGCGTGAATCGTTATTATATTGTGCGTAATATCCATTCCTGTTAGTCCGCTGATACTGCTCCAGAGGTCGGCTTGGACGCTTATAATTTCCTCTGGATGGGAAGTGATACTTAGGACGATAATGTCCTTGTCGCGAATAGTCTATTCGGTCGTGGTATTGCGTTGATCTATATTGTCTATTCGTATTATAGCCATTAGTCCTGTTAGTCCAAGCTTCTGGTGATGGAATTTCCTTCGCTATGACTCGAACGTTTTTACGGCTATATTCACGATCGTTTGGTCTATAGTTTATGCTGCCTTGGCCTTTCGTATAGGGCCTATCATTTCTACGTTTAATTGAGCTCGAGAATTCGTCATCCTCCTTATCACCTTCAATTTGTCTATGTCTAGGCTTTGCGTCTGGTAAGATGTGCCTTTTAATCAGATTTTCTAATTCTACTGCGGCTTGATACGCTTCATTTAAATTAGCGGGCCGTTGGCTGTGCACCGTGGTGGCGATTTCTGCTGGTAATCCCTTTTTGAACATTAGCAGCGCTACCTCTTCTAATGGCTTGATCCGCTCGGTTATCTGTTGCGATGTCACTTCTGATTGCCTTAATGCTCCACGGGCTCCCATTAATAATATATTTAATCTGTCATAAAACATACCAACTGTTTCTCCCTTTTTCATTGTTATGTTGTGTATTCTCTCTGAGTAGTAAGAATAATCCTTCCCGGGCGCGAATCGCTCTTTTAAATGTTTAACTAAGGACTCCACATCCTTAAACGCGTATCCATAGATACAGTCTCGGGCTTCTCCTTCTAAGCACCCAAGTACGTTTTTTATATACGTGTCCTGTTGGCTCTCTGAAAGTTGGGCAGCCCCATTTCTGACATCTATTAGGAAATCCTTAAGTGTTCTGTTGTATCCATTAAAGGTTTTTAAACTTTTAATGGCGTTCTTCAGATTCAGACTTGATGCCATTGTAGTCACTAGGGCTCGGATGGATTCATCGGTGTTTTCATCAGCACCTTGAGTATAGTATGCAGGTTCCTCTCCTTCCCTATGTGGGTTTCATTATTCATTATTCATTATTCTTTTATTTTATTCTTTTATTTTATTATTCTTTTATTTTATTAATTTTTATATTATTCATTCTCGTATTTCATTATTTTTCATTTATTTTCCTTTATTTCATTTATATTATTCTTTTTATTTTAATTCGCGCATATATTTTTACTTCACTTTCTTTTATTTTATTTTATTTTATTTATTATTCTTTTATTTTATTCACTTTTATTTATTATTCTTTTGTTTTATTTATTCACGCACTTTTATTATTATTTCATTTATTTTTCTTCTTTATTTCATTGATATTATTCTTTTTATTTTATTTTATTTCGCATGTATGTTTTTATATCACTTCCTTTTATTTTATTTTTCTTTTATTTTATTCTTTTATTTTATTATTCTTTTATTTTATTAATTTTTATATTATTTATTCACGTATTTCATTATTTTTCATTTATTTTCCTTTATTTCATTTATATTATTCTTTTTATTTTAATTCGCGCATATATTTTTACTTCACTTTCTTTTATTTTATTTTATTTTATTTATTATTCTTTTATTTTATTCACTTTTATTTATTATTCTTTTGTTTTATTTATTCACTGTCACTTTTCCACTTATATTATTCACTTTCACTTTTCTTTATGTATATAATTTTTTTATGTATATTTTGTTTACTTATATGTATGCCATATACATATATATACACATATCCCACTTCCACTGTATAATGTTAAACAAAATTTTCCGAATGGTATTTTGTTGTATCAATGTAAAAATTGCCACCGCATTCGTAGCATAATCATTTTCACATCGCGGCGATCCGACGGCCGGGCTTCACGCGGAGAGAACTACATTAATTCTCTTTAAGACATAGAATAAAATCATTTTAATATATTTATTATCAACATATAGATCATTGTAATAAAAATGAAAATGTTTGTATTCACAATAAAACAATAAAAATATTTACATTTGTCAAAAAATAAGAACATTTCATCCTATAAAAATTTATTATCAATATTTTAATAATTTCATCGCTGTGGCGATCCGACGGGAGATCGCACGGTGAGGTTTATACTAGTTTTCTTTTGCAAAGCATAAAATAATTATATAACCTAGTTACTCAGATGCAAAAAAGAATTATTAAATTTAATACAAATTTTTAGTTTGGATTAATAGACATCATTAACTAATTTGAATTTAATATATCTAGTATATTAATTTTAATAATATGATTAATTTTTAATATACTTTTCAAACACGTAAGTAATAAAACCTTAAGAATAAAATTATAAAATTATAAATTATAAATTTTTATTTATAAAATAATTTTATTGACACTTTCTTATTAATTAGCAATAAAAATTTTGAAATTAATTAATTTGTTTAAAATAGACATTCTATAAGATACTTATTTTTAAACGAAAGTTTTTCATTGCGGTGCAAATAAAACAAAATTAATTAACAGACAATTTTATTATAACTTCTCCGTAAAAGTTTATACAAAAAATAGTCTTTTAATGTATTATAAACATTTAAAGCAATTCTCTAAAAGGTATAAAATCATTCTTAATAAAATAAATTAATAATAAAAAAAATATGCACTAAAATTTTAATGTACGAAAATATCAAGAATCAATATTTTTTTTTTTTTTTTTTTTTTTTAAATATTATATATATAAAATTATAATATATTTTACAGAAGAATTACTTTAACTTTAATTAATTCTTTAAATTAAAACGTACACACATTGTTTTGATCAACTAAGCGGAGAAAGTTTTCCACTGTTCAATCGTATGTTACATACTTTACTATAAAATGTTGCACGAATTTTCAAGCATAGGCACTATTATATCATGAAAATTTAATAACTATACAATAAATGACAGTTAATCGCATTAGTCATTTAAAATCTGTGTAACATAATCGAAAAAATATTTTCTCAGACATGAGAAAGAAGGCAAGTTTAACAATAATCTCCATAACACAATTAACAATAATACAACTTAATATCCTAAATTAAATTGCTCTTTATCATAACTTGTTATTATCAAAGTAAAACATCTTTGATTAAAATTTTCTAAAATTTTTGTATAACTTATGTTATAGTTATCATCTTTTGTTTTTGTAAATAATTACTAAATAATGTTAACAAGCTTCTAAATGTAGTTAGATCGATCACAACCTTGATAAAAATTCATAGACAATATAAAAAGTAATTACAGTCTGTCAAGTAAGAGCGTGGTCGTGTTAATTTATAAAAAAATTGATTTGATAAAACTTTCATATTTATATATACATTGTACACATTACAAACAATGATGCAATTCGGTCAATAATGTGTCCAGTCACCACCGGCGTCGATAATTGCCTGGCATCTCCGAGGCATGCTTTCTACTAATTTGACGGCGTATTCTAGTGGCGAGGATCTCCAGATCCGACGAATTTCGTAAGACAACTGCTTCAAAGTGTATGTGCGTCTTCCACAAAGCTTCCGTTTAATATATGCCCACACATTTTCAATAGGGTCTGCATCGGGCGACTGCGACGGCCAATCCAATGTAACGATGCCAGATTGAGTCTTCCACTGAGTACAGAGCTTGCTGCGGTATTTAGGATCGTTGTCCTCCTGCAGAATCCAATCTTCATTTTTTGTGATGAACCATCGTTTGGCAGATGGCAGTAAAGCCTTTTTGTAGATTTTTATCATTTTCTCGGCATTTAGGTTGTCAGTAAAGAGGTGCAAAGTGCCGAATCCCTGCTTTGAGAAGCAGCCCCAAATATGCACCTTTATTCCATGTTTTACGGTCCGCTGAGCAAACCTATTGGTGAAAGTTGACCAGGCTCGCGTGAGGACAGAACGTGCCCATATAGAACATTCATCAGTAAAAATGACATTTTCAAAATCTCTATCAATATTCTCATGCGCCCAAGCGAGTCGCATTGTCACATGTTTTTCAGTCAACAGAGGCTTCTTCATTGTGTTGCGCCATTTCAGATGATGAGTACGAAGATGGGTTCGGATAGTTTCGTAGGATATATCTAAACCTTTTGCCATTAATTTTGCTTGTCCTTGCCACAGTGTTAAAGCAGGATTCCGCGAAAACAGATTCACTATTCTTTTTTCATCTTTTTTGTTCACTTTTCCTATCGAGCCACGTTCTGGTAAATCATCGACATTTTTAGCCACTTTATGTCGCTGTATCCACTTCTGTACAAATGCCTTTGACTTTTTCATATATTTAGCAGCCGCTGATTGCGACATTTTGGGACCTTTTGGGTGGATGCAAAGGAACACAGCCTCGTAGCGCGACGCGTACTTAGCACTCATGGCGTTTAACGTGATTCTCTTCCAAAAGATCAACGACAACTAAATCTTTGTTGACAATGCATCAAGGACAAAGCTTTTTTCTATCGGCTTGCGAAGGAATTAAAGCAGAATCTTTTATTACCTGTCAGTGAAGTCGACCACGCTCTTACTTGACAGACTGTAATAGTTACTATTAGAAAAGTATAACATTCGTAATACTAAATTTTGATACTTTTGAATATCAAGTACAAGGTTAATTTCGAAAAAGTATTATGTAAATTAAAAATGATATGGTTTATTTAATGCATTATTATTTGCGGTATTTGAATAAGTTGCACAAATGGTTTTTTGTTTTTTTTTTTTTTTTTTTTTTTTTTTTCAAGATTAAAATTAGTGGGAATTACAAAAATGTAACAAGCTGTTACTAAATTAATTTAAACTGTTGATCCACTTTTTCAATAAGACCAGTAAATATATATATATATATATATATATATATATATATATATATATATGTAATAATACTTTGAGATTTAACAAATGAACATTAATTTATACAGCCATATATATTTTATATAATTTAAAAAAAATAATTTTTTGTTATAAATTATTATTTTCAGTTTTCTCAGCATTCAACCTGGGTATATTTCAAATAAAATTTTTATTTATTATGTTAGTAATTTAATAGTTATGTAAAATTAACTTAAATAATCAAGACTTTTCCCTTTTTGAATAAATATGTCAAACTGTAATCTATTTTATTACTACTTTTAAATTCATAATATAGAAGATTTTATAAATCAGTTATAACTTTGAAAGACACTATTATTTAGGTGACTTTGCTCCTTTCATTATTTTAATCTTGGAAATTTCGAAACTTTTGTAAAAAATATATTAATTACTTATTATTTTAAATTTCATACATTTGATAAATCTATATTTTATGCAAGATAAAATAATTTTGTTAATTTCAAAACTTTTGAGTTATATAGAAGAAATTTTTTTACAATTATCAAAAATGTAGATAATTAAGATAATTAAGATAATCATAATTCAAGATTATTGACAATTGTTTTCATTTATGTTGAAAATGTATTAAAAATTGAAAAAATATAATAATATAAACGAAAATATAAAAGACGCTTTCAAAAAAAAGGAAAACTAATCTTTGTCAATAATTAATTAAATAATTCAAATATAATTGACATAATTAATACAACAAAAGTCCCTCAGTGTTGGCGGTTATCCGGCGCCTCCACCAAAAATTTCGCTGTTACGTGCGAGGCTACACGCACTACACGAAATTTAAATATTTATTTTATTGCGGGACCCGCCAACGCGTCCCGTACGGGCCCGCCCGCGCATCGCGAACCGAAGGGACCCATGTTGCCGCGGATTATAAACATGACAGCCTCTATCCCATTCTTTAGTGGGGATCAGGCGCAGAGAGGAAACATGATATTAATTAACTTAACATTAATAACGATTATAAGTAAAATCCTACCTGGATCCTTAGCACGTCCTGGAATTCCAAAGATACCCGTCCGATGAGGAATTGAGGTTTAAAATACTTAACACAACCAGTTCTTCTCAATTATAGTCTCTTTATTTAATAATTTATACAACCACGCTGACGGAATTATTGAACGTCACTAACACACGCAACACGCGGCCGAAACTGGGATGAAACTAGAAAAAGTTATTGAAATGGAATTGTTCATAATATTTTAAAATATGGAGACTCAAAGAAAAATTAAACGACATTACGGCGGAGTTTAGATACTACTGTTCTTCTTCAACCGTCCACCCTCGTGGCCCGTTGGTACTCATATTTAAAGACCTTGAGGTGGAGGCATCGTAGGGATTTTTGCTTATTTAGCATCGGCGCGAGCCTCGGTGGACTCCCGAGCCTTCCCCGCGCCTCCCAACTAGAATGCAACTCTGGATATTTTATTTGTTTAAATGTGTGTGCCGAGGCGAGTTGAGCAGCACAATTCTCTAAAGGTGTGTGGGAAAAATATCTGACTGTAAGAATACGTTTCTTTTCCATGTCTCCTGGGTTTTTTCCACAGGAGTCAATTTGCAGCGTGAGTGCAAGTATCACCCACCTTTTTCTAACACTCTGTTGTACAGAGTTCGTCGAACTGCGTGCTCAGCATTTTCACACATTAAACGTACACATTTATGTGTTGCAGTAGTACATTGAACTATTTAATTTTGATTTAATTAATTTTTTATAAATTTCTAATTCAATTTAATTATTAAAATTTCGTCACGTAACAGTGATTAGACTGCAAAAATTATTGCAGCCTTCTAAATCCAAACTTCATATACACATCACAAAAGCAAATCGAATGTTGATCTCGAAGTGGTGACCAGATTTTTCACCCGACGGTATATAGCGTAGATCATAATTGGCACATGTTATCTGGATTTCAAAGCCAAGACCTTCTTTTTTGCAACTTTTGACCTGAACTTGTCCATCACACTGAGCGTACTTAACCAAAATTGAAATTGTTAAGAAAACTAGTAAAAAATCGATGACTCTATACTGTTCTTAAAGTCATCTGGCACGCTCTAACTAGAATTCAACATTTTTTTTTCTTTTTGATGATGCCCTCTTCGTATTAACTTCATCTTAATTTGTTTCTTTGGATCAGACCTTTTATTCGATCTGCTCAAATATTATAAAATCTTAAATGACTTTGATCCTCTCTAGAACATTTAAATACTCTCAGCATTTATAAATTAAACAGGAAATTTGTTGACTACAAGGAAAAGCAGAAAAAGTTTGAGTTTTCGAAAAGACAAACCCTAACCCTCCCCTTAACCCATTAATGTCCATGGCCAATCCATGAGCCCGAGCACCCCGGAACCAATGTAAAACAGGACATTAGCCCTAATTATGCAAGAATATGGCCAAATCCCGAATTTTGAAATTTCCGTTAACAATTATTGTTTAAACAAATTATGCAAAATTCACTTTTTCAAAAATCTGACAGCGGAAATGGATTCTACGTCAAAAACTACTAAAAGAATGACTGTTAGTTTTATGGTTATACAATTTGTTAAATAATAATAGCGTTGTAAGCAATTAGTAATGTAAACCATGTGTATGTGTATGGGCGCCGAAACTGAACAAAATTCCTAACCAATGCTAACATGCTATGAAATTCCAAATTTTTCCAAACTGTTTATATAAATGAAATAACATTCCTTCCTCAAACATCAAGGTGAAAATACTTTGAATCATATTTACATACTAACGTGTTGTATGCCATAATTATTATTTCTTATTTTTCCGTAATCAATATAATTATCGTTGATTCGTAGCAAAATATTTCATACTACATTTTCAAACTGTTTCAATGAGTTTTTCCGCGATGGCTCTCTGAGATAATTCATTTGTTTTATCCCGATATCCCAAGTGAATGTTATATGACAAATTTGCGAGAACGATTTTGTTTTGTCTAACTAACTAAAACTACTGTAATATTAATATATCTATTGAATCAAATAATTTTACTTTTAATACTGAACATGTCTAGAAGAAGATGTTTGCAAGTTCGTGACTTACAAGATGTTGTATTTATAGAGGATGAAGTACACCACCAGAATCATGTGAACATAGCTTTTGTGCCGGAGGCAGGTGATTCGTCATATTCTGATGCGTCAGACTACGCAGATGGTGGTGAAGTATGCTCAAGTACATTTTTACTATATGGATCATTCGATCAGGTTATAAGTAGTTATAATAATACCCAAAAAACTTTAGAACCTAATTATAAATATTTGTGGAAAGTGGGTTCACATGAATACAATGACCCTCAAACGTCTGACGATCATTTTCTGCATGAAAGTATTGCCCAGAGACTTAAACACATGAATTCATATGACCTTTTCTATTTATTTTTTCACAAACCATGAAATCACATATTATTGAAGCCACTAAGAAAAACGATTACGAATTATCAGACGAAAATCTTGACAAATTTATTACAATATTGATTTTGTCTTCTTTCAATATTCGCAAGAGACAAAGACATTATTGATTGGAGAAAAGCACTCTTAAATTAGATGTTGTTAAAAAATTGATGAGTCGAAATAAATTCGAAGAAATCAAGAAGAAAATACGATTTTACAAGTTACAAGATAACAATAACAAAGATCCTGTCTGGAAAGTCAGAAAATTACATGAATATTTTAGAGAGAATTTGACACAATTTGTCTGGTTCAAGCGTAATCTCTCAATCGACGAAATAATGGTCAAATATTTCGGTCGCCTTGCTATAAAACAGTGCATTCTGAACAAACCAATCAGATTTGGTATCAAACTCTGGGCAATATGTTCCAGTGATGGATTTCTTTTCGACTTTGATATTTACTGCGGTAAGAAAGGCAAAGAAATGAATTCATCACTGCAGAATATTGCACTTGGATCAAAAGTTGTGATTTCTATGATACAAAAATTACTGAGAATGAAGGAACCTCAAAAATTACAATTCTCCCGTCTGTACTTCAATAATTTTTTCACTTTACCTGATCTTTTATTGCACCTGAAAAAGTTAGGGTTATCGGCAACTGGTACAGTCAGGAAACATCGTGTAAAAGTCGATACAAAACTCCCTGATTAATCAGCAAGAGGCACTTTGAAATGTTTTCTCAAGGAGTCATCTAAAATAAATTGTATAATAGTGATGGACTCAAAACCAGTCTCGATTCTCTCAACTGCTCATGATATTTTCCCTAAAAGACCTCTACAACGATATTCTAAAGAAGAAAAATCTAAAATTTCTATTAAGTTTCCTTTTTTATTTGTTAAGTATAATGAAAAGATGGGTGGTGCCGACTTGCACAACCAGCACTGCAATGATGTGATACCATGTTTCCGAAGTAAGAAATGGACTTGGTGTCTCTTTTTGAGACTAATTCAAGCATCTTTTGGGAATTCTTTGGTTTTACATAACAATATCATTCCAGAAAATAAAAAAGGCACTCTGGATATTGAAATAGTAGATTACTTGTTAGATCGATTTAAAAAATCAAGGAAGAATCCAAAGAGAATGAATATAGATTCCGAATGCAAACATGTTGAACATAAAATAATTCAAGGCATCAAACGCACTTGTATGATGAGAGTAAATGGTACAGATTATTCAAAAAGAACTGAAAAATTTTGTAGCTTATGTCAATTACCATTGTGCAAGGATCACATTTCCACCCATCTTTCACGATAATGATGTTATAACTTTTTGTCATAGTAAAAGTGTTTTGTGTTTTTCTATTCCATGAAATTCTTTAAAAAAACTATAAAAAATAAAAAAAAATTCAAAAATTCAAAAGTTAAAAAAAAAGACAAATGTAATGTAAATCCTACCGCTGCTTTCTCGTGGCACACTCTGGGACAGTGGATTTTATAGAATCTACTAACTGAAGTCGGGGGTACAAATGTAATACAGGAAAGAGAGAAATGTACATCTTGAAAAACTGAATGACAATTTTTAAAACTCTATCAGAATCCATTTCCGCTGTTAGATTTTCGAAAAAATGAATTTTGCATAATTTGTTTAAACCATAATTGTTAAAAAAAATTGCAGAATTCGGAATTTTACCATGTACTTGCATATTTATGGCCAATGTCTTGTTTTGTATTATTTCCTAAGTGCTCGGTTTCATAGGTTAGCCATGGGCACCGGGGTATATATGCTTGCGGCAGTTTCCATTTCATTATTTGTTTATAACACTATTATTACCTATCGAATTAGATTATCATAAAACTAATAGTCATTCTTCTAGTAATTTTCGACGTAAAATCCATTTCCGCTGTCAGATTTTTAAAAAAGTGAATTTTGCATAATTTGTTTAAACAATAATTGTTAAAAAAATTGCAAAATTCGGGATTTTACCACGTTCTTGCATAATTAGGGCTAATGTCCTATTTTACATTGGTTCCAGAGCTCGGGCTCATGGATTGGCCATGGGCATTAATTGATTAACCTAAAGCAAACGCGTACTTATTCTGGAGAAACAAGAGCCACGTGTAAAAGATATCGTTCCATGGTGCGTCGTGCCTCTTCATCCCCAGCAGCCTATTCTTGAAATCGTGTGTAATCATCCAGCAGCCAATTACTTATCCGAGCCAGTTTTTTCATTCTATGCCCATCTGGCCTGAGCTTTAGGGCGTGGAGAATTTCCTCTACCTCCTCGTCCTCCATCGCGAAGAGCCATTGATCTACTCTTTTGACCTGCTCTGACGCCATTGTGATTCGCTAGTTCTTGTAACGCAAGCTATATACAATAATCTTCTAGTTGCGATATCGTGAGTATCGCAACACAATAAATTCTAAGAAAATAAATTAATAAATAAATAAGTAAATAAAAAATATATTTGTATAAAAATGGTGTACCTCAATCGATATCACAACTCGCACTAGCGTGGCTGTGAAGGGTCAGTCTCTCCTTGACCTTCATGCTCGCTGGAGCTTAAGTATTACAAGAAAAAGAAAAAGAGAAAGAAAAAAATAACTTTTCTTGTCTAGCTATTTAGCTCTCTCGGCTCTTTTAAATTTACCTCTACTAAAGTCTTCTTTGCACACTTTTATTACGCACTTAATTTCCTATGCGCACACTCTCGTGCGTGTACATCTCAGCTGCGTCCTCTGCACGCGCTCTGGGCCTGTTCTTCCTTTCTGCGCACGCCCTCTACAATTACGCGATTTTGAAGCGACTATTATTATATTAACCCTTAATGAACGAGCGCATTTTTCTAGAACGATGACCAGTAGGGAGTATGGCGGCATTCGTTCGCTAAGGGTTAAAATGTCGAAAAAATGTTTTTTACCAAATTAAAGAAGAAAGATTAGGCTTTAATTTGACATAAAAAAATTAAAAATCGTATGTGCCCCTCGATTAACCCTTAACGAACGAGCGCATTTTTCTAGAACGATGAAATGTCGCGAGTATGGCAGCATTCGTTCGCTATGGGTTAAGATACAACATTGCTTATAAAATTAAATCTACTTATTAAAAATTGTGATGGTTGATTATAGGAACATTGTCTAAAAGTTTTAGCTAACTGATGAGTTATTTTAATCAAATAAATCTACTATATAAATCTACTATATTCGTCTTAAATTGGATCAGCAAGGTGTCAGCATTTATTATGAACTGCTCAAATTGAATGGGACTGTCATGGAAAATTGCTACCGACTTCAATTGATGCGTTTGAGTCAAGCCCGAAAAGAAAAACGGCCGCTATACGAGCAGAGTCACGACAAAGTTATTTAGTTACATGACAACGTTTGGCCTCATATTGTAAAATCAGTAAAAACCTACCTGGAAAAGCTTCAGTAAGAAGTTCTAGCCCACCCGTCGTAGTCACCTAACATAGCCCCTTCTGATTTTTACCTATTCCATTCGATGGCACATGGACTGGCTGAGCAGCGCTTCTATTCTTACGAAGATAGTTAAAAATGGATCGATTCTTGGACAGTCTCAAAACACATATGGTTTTACCGTCACGGAATTCATATACTGCCAGAAATATGGCAGAAAGCGGTCTCTAGTGATGGGCAATACTTTAAGTAAAATTTTTTTGTGCCTCAAATTTTAAATAAAGCTTTTATTTTGTAAAAAAGAACAGCGAGAACTTATTTAAGGTCCTAATATATTTACACAAGGTGTGTTCAGAAAATAACGGGAATTTTCGTTTTTTGAAAAAAATATTCATTTATTCAACATTAATGTTGTCGCCTTCAAAGTGGTCACTATTAGATATTAAGCACTTGTGCCAGCGCTTCTTCCAATCCCTGTAACACTTCTGAAACTCGATCTTTGGTATAGCTTTTAGCTCTTACAGCGATGCTTTTAATGTCATCCATGCTTGTGAAACGACGGCCCTTTAACGTTCTCTTTATTTTTGGAAATAGATTAAAGTCACACAGAGCCATATCTGGTGAATATGGAGGCTAAGGCATCGTTACAGTATTGTTTTTGGCTAAAAATTCACGAACAAGCAATGAAGTCTGAGCAGGTGCATTATCGTGATGCAAAAGACATGAATTGTTTTACTACAAATCCGGGCGTTTTTTTCAGATTACTTCACGCAAACGGCGTAAAACTTGTAGGTAGTACTTCTTATTGACTGTTTGACCTCGTAGTAAGAATTTATGATGCACTATGCCATTAAAATCGAAGAACACAGTGAGCATAACCTTCACGTTCGACCGCACTTGTCGAGCCATTTTCGGTCTTAACGATCCAGAATGCCTCCACTGGGAAGATTGAGCCTTAGTTTCGACGTCATATCGGTAAACTCATGTTTCGTCACCTACTAAAACACGTTTCAGCAATTCTGCATTAGTGTTAACTGTATTTAGTGACTCCTGAGCAACTTCCATTCGCCGCTGATTTTGTTCAAAATTCAATAATTTTGAAACAAATTTTGCTGCTACGCGTTTCATACCCAAAACATTCAAAAAAATTTCATGGCGTGAGCCAATCGATATGCCAACATTATCAGCAACTTCTCTGATTGTGATTCGGCGATCGTTCAAAACCATGTCTTTCACTTTTTCCACTTTTTCATCGGTTGTTGATGTACTGGGGCATCCGGGACGTTCGTCATCTTCAACGTTTTCACGGCCATCTTGGAAACGCTTATACCACTCGTAAGCCCTTGTTTTACTCATAGCGGGCTCACCATAGGCCTTTGTTAACATTTCACACACTTCGTTACACTTTATTTCATTTTTTACGCAAAATTTGATACAAATTCTTTAATCCATTTTTTTTAACAAACAAAAATCGCCGAGCTCATAAAAACACGTCTAACCTTAGCGGCTGCTACTGACAAAGTAAACAATAAATACAGCTGGAAATTGTATCATACTTCAGGGGTATGTGTACCAACATAATAAAAAAAATTTTGACAATCGGACTCTTCAATCCCGCGAAATTTAAAAATTCCCGTTATTTTCTGAACACATCTCGTATAGTATCGAGCGTTTGAGTGTGTGTTGAATGCATGGTGTGGGAAGGAAGCATTCGTGAGCTTTTCCGACCAACACTTATTTTAAGTTAGACTTATGTTAGTAGCACAGCGCACGTGAAGGTAGCTTCGCGCGATTTACTGATAGATTTAAGACGCGACTGAATTAGTGGACATAAAACGTTCTACTTCATAGAACAATATTTCGATTATTATCCACCTGAATTACGCGAGTTTCGGCCTATTCGATTATTTATTGTTAATTTTATGAAGAAATTAAATTTTTATATTTCACTGAATTCATAAGGTATTCAAAGTTATTTTGATTAAGTCTAGTGTTCCTGAAAATCATTTTCGCACCTGCAGCTTTTCAGCTTGTTTGCAGATATTGTCACTTTCGTGGGCCTTTGTGGAAAAAACACGAGGGCATTCTGTGCTGGTGGCAAGGAGAGATGTCAAGACTTTTACCTGGCGAGGAATGTAATCGTCTGATCGCGTTGTGACGGAAGCTTCCGACATTGTTTGGGATTGTCAGTGTACTTGCGGTTAACGACCGTTGATAATCCCGGTCGCACCGAGAGAAAAGTAGTTTCCTCACGAAAAGTTATTCGATTAGGAGGATAAGTCCTAGGCTGAGAAATTTCGCCGCGCCTGCGCGTTACGCGCAGAAAATATCCTGGTTCAAAATAAATAGTATTATCTCTGCTAAAAATATTCGATTAAAATTTATTAAAATCGATTAAAATTTATTAAAACGGACATAAAATTGATGGGTTCTAACATATTTAAATCGATTCTAATAAGTTTTCATCGAATATTTTTAGCAGGGATGATAATCCAATGGTATTTTAATAATTCAAATTGAAATTTGACAACTAAGAAGCGACTTAAAAATTATTTATTTTATTCAGTTGAATTGTATTAATTTTGATGAATCTTAATTATTAATTATCACCAGCATTCTTACATATTAAGCCAATTACACAATTTCTTACTTTAGTTCTTATGTAAGAGCTTTGTCGATAATCGTATGTAAGAATTTGGGTAATTTCTTGACGAGAAATTTGTGTAATTTCATGAATTAGAACTTGCGTAATTTCTTGGATAACAAATAATTGTCTAATTCTTTATAAACTATAACGAATAAAATCTGCAAAATAAATTAAAAAATTCATTTGTAAAATTTGCTTTTCAAATAATTTTATTCGTTATAGTAAAATGTATAAATTTTTAAAATTTATATTTTAATTTCAATTTTAGAAGTCGATTTAAAATAATATACAACGCGTAAAGCGAATACAGAAAATAGATAAAACTATTCTATCTCACGGTCCTCACTCGATGCACCCCACCGTACTTTGCATAGCGTAGTCCAGCGTTCCTCATTTGACGCTCCTCACTCGATGTGTTCACTGATAGCGCAACTACATTAAAAGCGGTCACCTATGGAGTTTAAGCAGAAGCATGTGCCAAAATAAAAATGCTGCAGAATTACGAAATTAAATTAGTTACGCTCAGGGTTGGAGTACCAAAAAGAGCTGTTCCACATTAACCTGCTAAACGTTTTATAAGAGCTCATTCGTAAAAAGTTGATGGTGTGCTGGCAAGTGGAACTTTCTGGGTGACAATTAGCCAATCGAACTCACAGCTTAGTATAACTTTGTGAAGCGCCGAACTTCATATTTGAACGCATTCGAAATTAATGTCTACGTGCCTGGTAACAGCAGGACCTTGCGCGAGCGCCGTCTTGCAAATCTAAGCTGCCAAAAACAGACTTCACTGCGGGAGTCTGTGGCATATATGTATTCAAGCTGTCATATATGTTAAAGCTCCCAGTGAAAGGCTACTAAAATTCAAATCACAAAAACACATTAAATATTAAAAAATGATAAAAAAACTTTTAAAGACTTAGATTTACACGAAATGTCAACTATGAATGGAAAAAACACAATGATCATTTTATTTTCACATGCATATTATCAGCACAATTCACTAAAAAATAACGTCTTAAAAGATTAAAATCATTAATGAAAAATTATACCTTTTATCAAAGAAGGTAGTCAATTTTCTATAAAGAGATTCACATCCCGCACTTTTTTTAAAAAAGTTACGTTAAAAATATTATCAATTGAAAACAGACAGTGCATGCACCATCCGTATGTCCTAAGCTGATTTAAACAAACACATCTTCACGAAAAATTATCAAGCGTGTAGACTTAGGGACTCAAAAGATGGGGAAAAAGTGATCATTAAAAGAAAAATAAAGCTCAGTAAACATCGTCGACCTTTCGAGGCAATTATAACTTGATATCTGAATAGAAAATCATAATCGAAATCCAGATTCTTTGTGAAGCTAAGTATATTTTTTAAAAAAGTTATTTAAGTGTTTCTAACTAAAATAACTATAATTTAAATAAACTGCATTGTTTTAGGTTCAACATAACTTTTTACTTGAAGCTTGAATAAATAAGTACGATATGTGCTATTTTTAATAGAAAATTTACAATTTCACAAAAAAATTATACAGCTCTCATAAAAAATCTCACTTTTCACACTTTTTAAAAAAAACCTACGTTAAAAATGTTATTAATTGAAAACGGACGGTAATTGCACTCTTTCTGCGTGTCAAGCCTCTTTTAAACAAACACATCTCTGCAAAAAATTATTAAACGCGTATGTTAAGTCTTACATTTTTCATGCTTAATAATTTTTTGTAAAGGTGTGTTTGTTTTGAAAATGTTTGGAATGTTTTGAAGGTGCGAGTACCGTCCGTTTTTGATTAATAACAATTTTAAAGTAGCTGTTTTTAAAAAAGTGCGAGGCATGAAATTTTCGAGAGAAAATTGACCTTCTTTTGATGAAAGAAATAATTTTTTGTTGATTTTCATTTTTTAGTTACTTTTTGGTAAATTGTGCTGATAAAATGCATGTGAAAATTAAATGATTATTAGTTGTTGCATTTCCAGTCGACGTTTGTGACGTAGGCACCTCGTCATAGCCGATTTAGCTACGTGTGCCCTGTGTTCCTTGCACAAAAATAATATTATAATAAAACACTGCTTCAATCTCTCTCACTCTCTCTCTCTCTCTCTCTCCGTCGCTCTCTATGACGCAATATTATGCAGGCCGGCCGCCCGCGACTGTCCCTCCAGCCGACGGAGGCCTATCGCTTCTCCAAGGCAGAGAAGTGGCAATCCCTCGCCACCCTCACCGCGAACCCGCTAACACACACTCTCGCTCTCTCTCTCTCTCTCTCTTCTAACGATTTCACGTGGATAAGTGAGGACACTCACCGTTGTTGTTCACGAAGCTCGTCTGTTGAACTCCCGGCAGCTTCCTTCAGCGTCGCTGCACCTCGCTTCTGCTGCTCTCCTTCCGGAGAAGGGCTGCCGGACCTCGATGGAAGTTCGCCTGAACGCTAACTGCCTCCGCCTCACCCTCGGCTTCAGAAGTCGCGGTGGCCACCACCAGTTGCCTCCCGCTGACTCTTGATCTCCCCGTCTCCCGGTTCTTTGCTACACTTCGCTTCTCCGTCATCGCTTCTCTTCCTCACGCTGCAAACTCAACTTCTTCTTCTTCACTCTCTCTCCTCCCTGTCACAAAAAAATAACTCTTTACTTTCGCGTAAAGCGCGGAAAAACTACTTACTCCGCGGGAGCACACAGCTAGACTAACTGTTGCGCTCGCTCTCCTCTTCCCTTGCCTCGCGGCTCCCTAATTCCTCACCGATTGTCGCCATGAGTTCGAAAATCGCATAATTTTCAAACGTTGCTAGCTTTCTGAAAAACCCTTCTAAACGGCTTTCCCCAACCGGCCACTCGGCGACAGTTGAGCAAGAATGTAAACATTACATTCTTCTTCGACGACTTATGACGGACTCTCCGTCACAAAGCCCCCCCCCCCTGAACTCTACCTCCTCATAGGAGGAAAAGTTCAGCACAAGTCGTCGACGATAGCTTTTCTTTCAGACGTCCGCGAGAATCTCCCCATAGTCAGAGAAAAAGACTCACCTTACTTCCCCCGGCGATTCTCAAGGCGGGCGGTGGTGCTCATCGCCACAACCTTGGCCACCAATCCCCTGACTTCCGGGGAGACGTCTCTCAGACTGTCTATCAGCCGAAGCCAGTTCTCCACCGACTCTACGTGCTCCTCGGCTTGGGGAGAGGACGGCTCAACAGCCACTGACCGGCTTGCCGACGGCGCTGCAGGAGGCAGCGGCCAAGGGGTTGAGAGATCAGCTTGCGCCGAAACCTCGGTGCAGGTAGAGATCACTGGTTGCGGGGAAGTTGACATCGTTCCCTCGGAGGAAACCGCAGTGTGCTTTGGAGTCCTTTCGTCCTGGGAGGCCTCCGGTTCGCTCCCCTTCTTCTTCACTTCCACCACCGGGGCTGGCTGGGGCTCCTAGGGCTCCACCCTCTGTGGCTCGGGTACGGGTTCGGCGACCCTCGAGCCCTATGTCCTCCTCCAGGCCTGATAGGAATCGCGGCAACGGGGGCAGGACGACGTTGCCACACCGCGACGACCGCAGTTTCCACAAAACTGGGCCGTCCTTGGGCGCGGGCACTCCCGTTGTCCGTGCCCCGGCTGCCAGCAATTAAAACAGGTCCAAGTAGGAGGATCCACGGACCAGCAACGGGGAATTTCCTTGACCGACAAGAAAATTCTTCCGCGCGGGGTCGCCTTTCCATCCCTCGCCTCTGGGACAAGCTTGACCCGCAGGCCGCCAACCGCCTCACGGCTCCTCCCGCCAGTTCTCACCTCGACACAATCCACCGAAGAGGTTTACGGGCCCGACTCGTTGTCATCGAGCTCGAGGTGCTAGCGAGGATTCGGTCTTTGCCGCCTCGGCCGAGACGAAGCGAGGGCGCGCTGACGAACAGCCTCCTCTCGCCTCAAGTCATCGGCATAACCCGCCGGCCACACAGAACTCTCAGGTACTTCCGCCGTTGACATGTAGGAGTCGGGGCGCTTCTCTTCTTTATCTCTCCTCCCCTGGCTGTTCAGAAGCGCCTCCAACTCTTGCGTCTCTTGGCCGCAACCCTCCAGTGGGCTTTCCTCCTCCACCTTCATGGCCCACCACGCGACATTCTCTCCTGCGACACCGGAGGGGGCTACTTCAGCGAGGGGAGGGCCTTGATTCCGGAGGTCAGGGCTGGAAAATGAGTCCTGCTCTATGGACTTCGGAATCAGCCCTCCCGCTACCACCGTGGCCCGCTCTACCAGCGGGGCAGAGGTCACGGGCACAACCGACGAGGATTCGCCAGAGCTAGCTCGCTGTAGCTGGCATTCTTGACGTCGTCGCCTCTCCTCCTCCCTCTCACTAAGCCGCTGAGCTTCGATCTCCTCGGCACACAAGGCAAATTCGAACGCCGGGTGAGTCTTCATCGAAGACCTGAAGCAAAATAAGACACACGGCAACAACAAAAATTAGTGAACTGGTGCGACGAGCCACTGGACAGCTACTAGTTGCCACCGCCCACCGCTCCCTCACACCACTCCGTACCACCTAGATCACGCTCCATTTACTCTGCCCCTCCGGGAAGGGTCCACGGAGACACATACTTCTTCAAGTCAGAGATATGCGCCTCCGAAAACCTACGACCCAAGTCTTCAAAAAGATAGACTATCGAAAACAGTACCTTCTTGATCGTAAAGGGTCCGTCGTACTTCGACGCAAGTTTCAATGAAACTCCCTTCGCCATGCTCGACAGGACCCGCTCTCGTCGTAACACAGTATCCCCAGGACTGAACACCGCGAATCGTCGCCCCCGATTATATTGGCGCTCGTTACGCCTCTGCGATTCATCAATGTGACGCTGGACCAAGTCTCGGCGTACTGAGACGCTTAAGCCGATCGGCCCAAATATTCGGATCCAATCTCAACTTTGGGCTACCTTTCTCTACCTCTCTTTGCAAACACTTGGCTGGCCGAGGGTTTCTCCCATAATTTAACACATTGTACGCCGGTGGCATCTGAGACTATTAAAGACTGAGCGCCGGCACCGTATCGACCGCTTAAAACCTGGGCGCTGGCATGATTCGCTTGTTTACAATCAATGAGTACGTGATGAAAATATTAAAAATTTTGTACATTTTCGTAAAACACTATATTTTGTTTCCATATTCGTCATATACAATTTAATGATAACGAAAAATAGAAGCAAAATCAAAAATTTTTATTTATTCGAATCCCGCGTATTCGTGGGGCCGGCGTGTGTTAAAAATGCTGGAGAAACCTTGAGACTCGACTGCACCGCCGTGTTCATCGCGTGCCGCACCTCGTGCAGATGTTCGTCCCATCGCCGATGATTGGCTTCGACGAAGGCCGCGATGAGCGTCTTCAGCGTTCTGTTCGAATGCTCGACAGGATTTGCCTGCGGATGGTAAGGCGGCGTCGTAACGTGCTTAACTCCGTATTCGCTCAGGACCTCGGTCAGGTGTTTATTTACAAACTCCGTCCCGTTATCCGTGAGCAAAAAGTCAAGAGTCTCCCATCGGAAAAGCACGAGCTCTTTAAATGCTCGGGCGACGGCTTTCCCATTGGCCAAACGTAAGGGTTTGAGCTCTACCCAGCGAGTAAATAAGTCTTAAAATACCAAGATGCTCGCCTTCGTCGTCCTCTTGCGTAATACCGAGATGCTCGCCTTCGTCGTCCTCTTGCGTAAGCACGGCTCCATAGTCGCTCGCGTCACTCTGCACCTTAAACGGCCACGAAAAATCTGGACGAACGAGCACTGATGCCTCTCCCAGAGCTCTTTTCAAAACCTCAAACACCTCTTGTTGCTCCTCCTCCCATACCCACGGCTGTTGTTTACGGAGCAACTTAACCAGAGGTATTTTAAGCTCCGAATCGTGTGCAATAAACCTCTAAGACCAAGTAACCATGTCCGAAAACGAACGTAGCTGTTTGACGTTTTTCGGGGCGGGAAACCCAAGGACGGGGGCAGCTCGATCAGGATCGAGCCGCAAACCTTCTCGATCCAGTCTTAAACCCAAGAATTGCACACTTGAGCAGCAAAACTCGCACTTCTCTCGATTCACCTCAAGGCCAGCTTCGGCCAGTCTTCGCAAGACTATCTTAAGCCAAACCAGATGATCCTTGAACGTCTCCGTAACCACGATGATGTCATCGAGGTAAGCGAAGACGTTCGGCTCAAACCGTGGCTCGAAAAGTGCGTCGACTAGCCAAACAAGAACGATAGAGGCGTTTTTGAGGCCAAAAGGCATCCGCAAAAACTCCCACAACCCCAAACCTGGTACAGCGAAAGCTGTATACTTTCGACTCGCCTCGCTCAACAATATTTGGTGAAAAGCCTTTTTTAGATCGGTTTTCGAAATAAACTGCGCCTTTCGCAGCTTGTCGAGAATTGAATCCATATTCGGCATGGGATACGGATCACGGCGCGTGACTTTGTTCAAATCTCTAAAGTCAACGCAAAATCGATATTTCCCCTCACCTTGTCGAACTATAACCGGCGCACGGCACCATTCAATGGCGCTTGGCTCTATTATCCCCTGTTCACACATACGCTAGACTTCTTGCCACGCAAATTCCAAAATCTTCGAAGTCATTCTGCGAGGTGCATGTCGAACGGGTCTGGCATCTTGAACATCGATATGGTGTTCAATCAACGTAGTAAAACTAAAGACTTGCGAGGGCGGCGGTATGAGCCTATCGACCAGCTCTGCGGCCAGCCGCCTCTGTTCGACTTCACTCAGACCCGCACATTCGGCAAAAATCCGTGCGTTCACCACACCACTCTCTTCCCCAGGCTGAAAATCTCTCCACACTCCACCCCTCACTCTCCACAACCTTTCATCAAACACTGTTCCGATGTGCAGCTTCTGACAAAAGCCCATCCTAAGTATGACCTCGTGGCCAGTTCCGTCGACTATACGATGCTGCAACATCTCTCACTCCCCATCAACTTCAATGAATACTTTGAGCAAGCCCCTCACTCGACTAGCTCGGCTGGTCACGCCTTTAACTATGACATACGACGGCTGCCACTTCTCCTTGTGCCTCTCCGCAACCTCAACGCTCAGAAGTGAAATCATGGCACCTGGGTCGAATTGCGCACGAATAACACGTCCGCTCAGAGAAACAGGTAGAAACAACCTATTCTCAGCGCATACGTCGACCGCGTATTTATCTTCGTTTTCCTGGCTAGGCATGGCTGAGTCAAACTCGGCTTCTTCCCCCCCCCCCCCCCCTGAACTGGAGTAGTCGCTGGCGACTTCTCACAGTTCACCACACGCCGTCTCGCATCCGTCACGGGATCTTGCGAAGATCTACCGGGCACGGAGTAAGATGGCGAAGTGTCGGTGGGGTTGTCGGCCTAATAGGCAGACGCAACGTTTGAAACTGGTGGCTGGCTAAGTAAGTGCCTGTCTCTAGGCTTAGCGCCTTTGAAGAAATCGTGCACTGCCTGGCGCAAATACTCGCCGCGCATAAGCTTCTCTCTTTCTTCACTTGCACTTGCCCTTGGCTCGATTATAGTAGTTGCCGTCTTTCTTGGTTCATTTAACGACGAACCGCAGCATCCACCGGACGACTTGGGGACCCTGCTCGCTCGTTCTCCATACGCAGGACCATGGTCGCGCATCGCGGGCAGGTAAGAGCAGCAACTCCCGCCGTCCCGCATATCTGGCAGGCAACAGGCGACGAGTTAGCGGTCGCGGCATCTTCGGCGTCGAGGGGCACTCCACCACGAAGCTGCCGAGATGCCCACACGCGAAGCACCGCCTCTAAGGGCAAAATGACCCTCTGTATCCCATCCGCTGTCACGTATAGCAGACACCATAGAACGGGTTGCTGACCCGTGCAGTCGCGGTAGACGGGCCTCCCGGCGGCGAGCTGGGTCTCTTTTGAGACATCCTTACTGGCGTCTGCCAAGATACCGACGCCGGAAGCTGCTTTAAGGCCGGCTTCGATGCTAGCGAGCTCCGCGTGACTGCTGCGTAGCTCCGTGGCGACGTGGGACTCTTGGTGCCTACTGCACAGCCGCAGCCTCGTCACCACTCGAGGAACTCGAATTCTTCCTTTTTCCCCCGCGCTTCTTCTTCTTAGATGTTCCCTTGGGGCTCTCCGACTTCCCCGGCTGCCCCGACGAGAACATCTCCTTGTTCTCTGTCTCCTTCACCACTGCAATTTTGTTGGAGCGCTTCAAAATACCGTTGAAGGCCGCCCCTTGGAAGACAGATTTGTCTTTCGAAGGCGGATCCGAAAAACGCTTGTTCATACGCATATCCTTCTCGCACCGTTTCCCGTGTGTTATGATGTCATCTTAACTACGGATCGATGCGGTGGCCAAGAACAACTGGTACTCGGGTTGCAGCTGCTTGTACGACATCTCTACCAACTGAGGCATAGGCAGCGGGTTTTTCAGATGAGCTTCAATCGCGCAGAAACACGATATATATCTTGTGACGCTCTCACCCTTACCCTGCGTACGCCTCTCCAACTCTCTCATCACTGCTCTTTCCTCGACCTCAGGGCAGTACTGATCACGGAAACGTCGAAGAAATCCCTGCCAGTCGTGGATGTCTTCTCTGATTCCCCTGTACCAGAAGCGTGCTGCATCGGTGAGGACGACTGATAGAGCACTTAGCATCACCTCTTTGCCGTAGAAATGGAAGCGTTGGAAATCTTCCATCAGCGCGACGAATTCGGACGAATCCTCCTTGTCTCTGCCAGCGAACAACACTCCCCACTGCTTTATCGCTTTCAAGCACCGTTCATGCTCCGCTGTGGCCCTAGCTTCCCGTTGCCTTTCCTCTGACTGACTGCGGGAGGGGCCACGCATCTCTCCTCTTCCCCGACGAGCTGCCGCAGCTCTGCCACCGCGAGCATATAACGGCACGTGCTCCTCGGGGTGCTTGGGTACACCCAGCTCTTGTTGAGTCTTCGGCCGAACACCCATATCGTACGTCCTCGACGTACTCGAACGTACGCTTGCAGCCCGCCACGATCCTTGTGCCGTCGGCTGACGGTACACTGGACTTGAGGGGGTCTGCTTTGTACAGTCCCTAACTCCCCGGTCAACGTCGGCATCTGAGTCGCTTTTGAGAACAGACTTAAAGATAGCAGAAGCTCTTTTAACTCCTTCATTTCATGCCTGTTCTCCGTCAGCTGACTCATGACGAATTGCCACTGCTCCACGCCGACGACTACTGTAGCAGGTTACTACGGACCCGAATTCGGCGGTGGCGTCGACGCAGGGGCCGCAACGGTCGAAACCGGGGCCACCGGGTACGCCAATGACGCCAATCCCGCCGAAATGCCCGTGAAAGGCGCCGCCACGCTTGTAGTTGTGAGCGGCAGCACGACGGATGGCCAGTGAGGCCCCTCCGCTCTTCCACTCTCCATCGACCTAGACTGCAAAACTCTCCCCGCACTGCTCCGAGTAGGAGGGCGTGCCGTGTCACCGATCCTCAAAGAGTTTAGTGCCTCCAGCCCCGCCCAATTCCCGGCATCTGACTCTCCACTCGTGAGATCCTCCGAGGTACTCTGTGTTGCTCGACTCCCTCTTCGGGACCACTTTCTGGTCTCCCAGAGTCGTTTACACGACATTGGGATCGGCGCGGGAGGAGCTGCAGGGTCGGCGTCGTAATCATTATACCACGGCACCGACATGCTCGGATCATCATTTCGTACAATTGCCCTAAGGAGTCGCTCGCGCAACTCCAAACCTTCTCCGCGCGTCCTAAGTCTGCGCTCTTCCAGCCGTCGGATGACGTCCTCAACCGGAAGAGCACCGATCTCTCGTCTCGCTTGGCGGGCCGCCCGAGACCTGCTCAGCATACGAACCGTCGATTATTCGTAATCAGCTATCTCGGTGTCCTGCGGCAAGCGAGAGAAGAAAAAAAACAAAAAAAAACAAACAAACAAAAAACGAACCACTAACTCTCCTCAACACCCCCCCCCCCCCTTGACTGGAACTAAGTTCGAATCAATCGAGAAATCGGCTAAGTTCGAACGTTCAAAATTTCGACAAAATCCACTCGACCGAGAAACGCCACGAGTTCGAAAATCGCATAATTTTCAAACGTTGCCAGCTTTCCGAAAAACCCTTCTAAGCGACTTTCCCCAACCGGCAACCCGGCGACAGTCGAGCAAAAATGTAAATATTACATTCTTTGTCGACGACCTATGACGGACTCTCCGTCACAAGTTTAATGTAAATCTATGTCTTTAAAAGTTCTTTGCTAATTTTTTATATTTAACGTGTTTTTACGACATGAATCTTAGTGGTCTTGCATTGGAAGCCTTAACACATAATTTTGTGCGCATGTGCAAAGCGCTAAAATTAATTTTTCATTTATATTTTTACAACGAATAACTTTTTGAAAAAACTATAGATTGTGAAATTTTTTTTGGACATTTTTAAGTCTTTTGGTATTGAAATTAGATTTCTAGATGCATTATCAAGAGAGATATTAACATCTTACTTCTGATGAGATGATAACTTTGGTTTTATAATTTTTGTAAAAAAACTGGACGTGCTAATTTTTTTTTACTTTCATTCTTGAATTGTACTATTTAAGATATTTCGATTTACATACTTTTATTTCGGAAAATCTAACCTTTGAAGGCTGAGTAGTCAACATTAGTGCTCCTGCTGGGAGTGTGGTGGTGTAAAAGATGATATTGTTGATATTTGAAAGATAGGTTAATACTTTAATGCCTTAATTTTATAATTAAACTGGTGTTTCTTATTCTGTAAAATCTGAATAATTGTACAAAATAAAGAATAATTTATATGCTTGAAAATATAATTACATTAAATCTTATAAATTAAAAAGTTAGTGTTTGCAAAATTGTATTTTTGAATTCTTATGCCAAATTTATCAATTACTAATATTTACTTTAAAATTAATTCAAACTTTAGATATGAGGAGCAAATAAATAAGTTTCTTAAGTTTTTATTTTGTTAATAATTTAGATATGCATAATTGAATAGTTTTTAAAGGTTAAAATTTAAGGTATTCTTTTTACAGCAAAATAAAATTTAATTTTTTAATTAAAATTTTCCTAATACTTCTAAAAGTAATTAATTGTACTTCTAATCACAATAATCTATTTTAGTTTTAATGCATTATAAAATATTTAAACACTTGAATCGAGTATTTTCAAAATATATATGTGAATCATTATGAACTAATGATTAATTTAATGTTTTCATTTATGTATATTGTTATGACAGTTTGAGTAGTAGTTATAAATCAGCATTTTTGTAAAGAATAACGATTATAAAATTATTCAAAATTGTTTTAATGTATCAAAACAATGTTTAGGAAGTATAAAGATTCTGAGATGTAGTTTTAAAATTGATATTATTACTATGTTTTCTTTTTATTATGTACAATTCTAATAGACTTTAAATTGGATACATAAAATGGTGTAGATAATAAATAGTATGAATAATTTTTTGTGCATTGTTTTCATTTTTAATCTTATGCAAACAATTCATTCAAATATTTATATTATATTATTTATTCATTTTATAAGATGTTATAGGTTAAGAAATTTGATAAATTTATATGGATAATGTATTATTTCTAAAACTTCATTTTACTGTAAGTAGAATAAATGATTTTTTTGAAGATTTCAAAAATTTTTATTTATTAGATATTCTGAAGTAGTATTACAATCATAAAAGATGTTACATTAGAATAACATTTTCAAGTATGAAATGTAATGCATAATTAGTTTATAATAATAATAATAATTTTTTCATGAAAATAAACTTCATCTTTATTTATTAATCAATATTTTAATAACAATTATTTTGAAGATATTTTATAATATATTAAGTAAAATATTAATTATGTTTATTTCATTACAATTTTTCTTTTCATTTTTCATTTGTTCTAGGAAAATTGAGATTATATTTATTAAAAAAAATTATAATCTCAAATATTGTGCTTGAAATTATGAAGCAAGGATATTATTAAGCATGCATATATTAATAATGGCAATAGTATCTATAAAAAAACTATCATTACTATCATTGATATAAATTGTCATAATTTAAGATTTTATGTACAATTTATGTTAAGTTTTGTTATCATATTAAATCAATAATATGGCCAATCATTATGAGGTCCCTACTTGGTAATGGTTTGATTCTTCAATTATATAATACTTTAACAAAA
Organism: Chalcis sispes; assembly: GCA_949987625.1. Lineage (NCBI taxonomy): Eukaryota > Metazoa > Arthropoda > Insecta > Hymenoptera > Chalcididae > Chalcis > Chalcis sispes. Next base: position 35,193,272 of record OX465096.1, on the reverse strand, counting down.
TAACTATAAATTTTATTATTTTTGTAGGGCTGGTAAACCTCCAATAGGTTTACATTTAGATGTATTAAAGGGAGACAAATTAATTCAGGTAAAAATTCCATTAATACTTTTTTTAAATAATTTATTTATATAAAATATATTTTCAATTATAGAAGTTAATGGTAGATGAAAAGAAATGTTACTTGTTTGGTCGAAATCAGCAGTTGAATGATTTTTGTATAGATCATGCTTCATGTTCAAGAGTTCATGCAGCTCTCGTTTATCACAAACATCTAAATAGAACCTTTTTAGTTGATTTAGGAAGTAGTAAGTAGAATGTTTTATATTTCTTTAGTAAAAGTTTAGTATTACAATAATACATAAATTGTTTAGCTCATGGAACCTTCATAGGTAATATGCGTTTAGAATCTCACAAACCTACTCAATTGCCAATTGATAGCACATTTCATTTTGGTGCCTCAACGCGTTATTATGTAATAAGAGAAAGGCCACAAAGTGGAACAAAAGCAATAATTGATGAAATAGAAAAAGTTACAGATGAACCAGATGCTGGTGGTTTATTGGGATTACCTGAAACTGAAACAGAATTAGATGTAAATGTGAAATATTTTTGTTATATAATTTTATATATCAATAGTTTTATTGAAAAGACATTTTGTTTTATTAGAATTTAACAGAATTTAATACCGCACATAATAGAAGAATATCTATGCTGGGTATAACCGATGATGAAGTTCATAAAGCAACTAGAAAGCGTAAAAAAAAAGGCATCACTTTTAATGATGACGAAGAAGTAATAAATCCTGAAGATGTTGACCCATCAGTGGGCAGATTTCGTAATCTTGTTCAAACAACAGTAGTTCCTAGTAAAGTTAGCATTCATATTTTAAAAATTATTAAATTTCATTTGGATCAAATTTGAACATTTATGAAGGGTTTTTTATTTTTTCACAAAAATAATTTTATTGCAGAGAATGAGAATGGAAGGAGGTTTAATATCATTATCAGAATCGCATAATACTTCAAAACACGCGCCATCAACATCTAATGTTGTACAATTGTATCAAGATATACCGCCCGAGCAGTTTACATCTTCTACAACAGTAAACAATCCATTTTCAGTTGCTTTAACATCTCTAACATCAAAATTAGGTATAGGACTACCAAATCCAGCTCCCGAAGTGGAAATGATCTCAAGCCCTATGCAATCTGAGAATGTAACCACTACAGAAGTGTGTGATTCATTAGAAACTCACTCAGTAGAGCCAAAGAAAAAGAAGTATGCTAAAGAAGCATGGCCAGGAAAAAAACCAATGCCTACTTTATTAGTGTAAAGACTTAACAACATTTTTATATCGTGAAAATTATGCAAATATTAATCTTTTGTAGAATTGCTAAATTATATTTTATTATATAATGAGAATTCTATAAAATTATTTAATAATTATTTTATTACGTAAGAATAATAATGAGTATATAATTTTTATCCAGCAAAATTTACTAATTGTAAATGTAACGTAGTGTTACTCAGCTATTCCTGAAGCTTATAAGTTTAATTTAGTCAAAAATGTATCAAAAATTATAGGCACTTCAACAGCGTTTAATGATTATTTGATAATTCTTCCATGACACTCACAATTTTTTTATAACTTTTTCATTAATCAAAGCTTTTTATTCTTATTTTTATTATTACCACGATTAATACACACCCACACACACACGCACACGAACACACCACACACACATACGCGCGCGCACGCGCACACACACCACACATACACGCGCGCGCATACACACACGCATACGTACACGCACGCACACACACACACACATTTTCAAAAGATGGTTCTGGCTATTATGAATATTTAATAATAACAGTTGAAGTCGGTAGTTTCAGAGAGGTTAGACATCTGTCAATAATATTCAGTTTATATCGCTTCGAGTTTCATAAAAAAATCTTGTTTTCAACTGTGTTAAATATGTCCAATTTTGTGTTAACTAAGCAGCATTTGTGGGAGGTTTCAGTTTTTTATTTTAATTGGAAGAAAAATGCAGGAGATTTCAGCGTTGAAGACAAGCCTCGCTCTGGACTGCCAAAAAAATTCGAAGACAAAGTTGGAGGCATTACTCGATGAAGATCCGAGTCAACCGCAAGAGGAGCTTGCAGAATCATTGGAAGTGACTCAATAAGCAGTTTCTGTACGATTGAAATCCATGGGAATGATTCAAAAACAAGGCAATTGGTGCCTTATGAACTGAAACCGAGAGACATTGACAGGCAATTTTTTTGTTGCGAGCAGCTGATTCAATGGCAACACAGAAAGGGTTTTTTTACATAGAATTGTTACTGGGGATGAAAAATGGATATTCTATGATAACCCCAAGAAAACAAAATACTACGCTATGCCCGGTCGATCGTTGCCATCGACCTCAACATCAACACCAAAGCCAAATATTCATGGTTCGAAGATCATGTTGTGTATCTGGTGGGACCAAGAAGGTGTTGTGTACTATGAGCTGCTACAACGGCCGATCGGTATAGGCTGCACTTGATTCGTTTGAGCCGTGTATTACGAGAAAAACGGCAGGAATACAAGGAAAGGCATGACAAAGATATTTTTCTGCATGACAACGCTGGGCCTCATGTCGCAAAAGTCGTAAAAAAATATTTGGAAACGCTCAAGTGGGATATTTATCCGCACCCGCCGTACTCTCCGGACATTGTTCCTTCTGATTACTGGTTGTTCCGAGGGATGCAGCACGATCTGGTAAGTTATCGGTTCACTTCTTTCGCAGAAATCGAAAATTAGCTCCTAATTTGGATCACCTCAAAAGACGAGACATTTTTTCGAGACGGAATTCGAAAATTGCCTGAAAGGTGTGAAAAAGTAGTAACTAGCGATGGACGATACTTTGATTAATCTTTTAATTCTTTTTATTTTAAAATAAATGCATTTTTGACCGCAAAAGAACGGACCGAATTAATTTGTACTTCTAATATATATATTGTTTTATCTATTTTAATCTTATTTATCGAGTATTTAAGGTTTTCTCAAAAAAAAAAATTTGTTTAATTGTATTCTTCTTTACATTACTTGCGTGCTATCTTTTTTAAGACTTAAATATCATTCAAACTAAGTGGCACTATCGCACCAACTTTTTCTGCATTTTACTCACTTATTGATTACGATGTTAAAAATCCAGCCGAGCGCGAGATGTTACGAGCACTTGCATTACGGCTAATGGTAAGTATTATGTGTATACACATGTATAGTCAAAACGCGTTATGTTCGGTGTATTTAGAATATCTGTTGGTTTATTTTAATTTCGTTTATTTACATTTTTTTTTTGTGAAAACTGTTCGTCCAGTGCAAAATGAATCTACAGCGTAGGTCACGCAGCTGGCGTTATGAGTCTGCGACCCTGTACGCCTCAAAAATATTAAATAAGTTTCTTTAAATTCTTTTAAGTTTATTTCAAGTTCCCTTTTATGCACATAAGATAACTAAGCTACATGGTGTTGAATTTTCAGTTTATCTTAATAAAGTACTAGGTGTACAAGTATGAAATGCGGATTTTAGACAACAGATGGTGTACCAATGCAGTTTAAGCTGTTATGATTTGTTGTGTCATCAACAATTTCAGACGCGGATAAGTGATAGACTGAAAAAGTGTGTGCATCGTGTTGTATTGTTGTGTCCAATATGTCAAAATTTATACCAAACAAAAAGCATTCGCGGACAGCATTAATTTTTTGTTTTCATTTAAAGAAAACTGCTGCTGAATCTTTTCGGTTACTACGAGAAGCTTATGGTGAACATGCTCCATCGCAAAATACGTGTGAACGATGGTTTCAGCGTTTCAAAAAAGGTGACTTCGACGTTTCAGACAAGGAACATGGAAAACCGCCAAAAGAATTCGAAGATATGGGTTTGCAAGCATTGTTGGACGAAGATGATTCACAAACACAAAAACAACTTGCACAGCAATTAGAAGTTTCCCAACAAGCTGTTTCCAATCGCCTATGAGCCATGGGGATAATTCAGAAGAGCGGTAGATGGGTACCACATGAGTTGAATGACAGGCAACTGAAAAATCGCAAAATCACATGTGAAATTTTGCTCGCTCGGTACAAAAGTAAGTCATTTTTGTATCGAATAGTAACAGGAGATGAAAAGTGGATTTATTTTGAAAATCCCAAACGCAAGAAATCATGGGTAGACCCAGGAGCACCATTCACATCGACCGCAAGACGAAATCGTTTTGGCAGAAAGATGATGCTCTGTGTTTCGTGGGACCAGAGGGGCGTCGTTTATTATAAGCTATTGAAATCTGGAAAACGGTTAATACTACACGTTACCAACAACAATTAACCGTTTTAAACCGTTAGCTGCTTAAAAAAAGGCCAGAATACCGAAAGAGGCAACACAACGGGGTTTACACACACGGGGCTCTTAGCTGCGCTGTTGGCGTCTCAAGCAAAGGTTCGCCGGTCGGTATCTTTTTCTTTTGCTTGGTTGACCTGTCCCTAGCTGCATGTAGTAACAGCTGTTACTGCATTCCAAATGGCTCCTAAAATATGAAGAGGCCATCCGTAAAGGTTGTATAGTAGACAGCTATGCAGTATAGTGTCAATGAGAAATTTAAAAAGGAGAGCGATCATTACGGCTTGGGTGTGAATTCCGCTTTTGGCTAACTCTACTGGTTCAATATATTTCCAATTCCCTTTTGTTTTTTAAGTTTTGTATGTAGCCGACGAACGTCGGCAATAAATCATCCGCCTCGAGAGGGTCGCTTGTGGGCGTTTTCGCTAGATGCCCAAAATCGAGCTCGAACGACGTTGATTCACTCACTCCAGTATACGACGTTGATTCACTCACTCCAGTATTGAAGTAGCTCATTGAATACATTCATCCCAGTCGGCTTTGTTACTGCGTGCAAATATCTTTAAAAATTCCACGAAACTTGCGTGCGAGAGCTCCAATGATTCGTTTGATTGCGGGTAAAAAGCCATGGTTCTCGCCTGTTTTATCCGAAATTTTTATTGCTACCCTTTTTATAAGTTTGCTAGTAAAAAGTTTGTGCCTTGATCTGCCAAAATTATCCGCGGTGGTCAAAATGAGCAGATAACCCTTTTTATAATTGTATTTGCAACGTCTATTGCAGTTGTAGCTGCTAAAGGCTCGGCTATTGTAAATTTTGATAATGAATCTTGAAAGGTTAAAATATATTCATTTTCTTCTGTTGTTTTGGGTAATGGTCTTACCACGTTCATCGCGCGACAATCGATTGTGTGGCTTCCACTATCTTTTATTACCATCGGTGCTCAAGTTTATACTCTCACCAATTTTTTTTAATTGGCAATGCAAACGTTTTCTTATGAAATTTTGAATGTTGCCTTTCAAATTTTCCCAGTTGTAATTATGCTTAATTCTATTGTATGTTATATTCATTTCTCTATGTCCTCCCACCGTGGAGCTATGTGCTTCTTGCATCATTCTCTCGCGCTCCTCGAGAGGTGGAGCCGAAGTATGTAAAGCCGAAGCAAATTTTATTTTGCTGTTAAATAATGTTTTTCGTAATTTTTTAATAATTTCTTTCTAATCGAAGTTTTCTATTTATTGATATCCTTGTATACTGATTGATGCAATATCTAGTTCCGCTAAGGTATTTTTTAGATTTTTGCATAGAAATTTTCAAGTTTAATTAGTTTCATATAGGCATAATTGTTTCTTACCCCGTATTGAGTGGCCAATAATATGAATTTTATTATTTATTAGGTTGCTGCAGATGAAATGGCCAATTTAGTAATAAATTTTTAAACAGCTGTAACTTTTTATAAAGACAATTTATTTAATCAAAATAGGTACCAATAGATGCAACACACTTTTCTCAACGAGATACAAGTACATTTATTCTAGTTTTGTAGAAGTCCGAGTTTCTGGTTCGAAGAAACTCCTCGAAAGCATTTTTGACAGCAGTTTCATTATTAAATCTTCTTCCTGTCAAAAAGTGATCCAAATGTTTAAAGAAATGGTAATCTGTTGGTGAGACGTCTGGTAAATATGGAGGGTGAGGAAGAGTCTCATAGCACAACCCGTTTAATTTTTAGTCCATTGTTCCCGATACATGAGGTCGTGCATTATCATGACGTAGTATCACTCCATCCCTGTTGACAAGCCTAGGTCGTTGGACTATCAATTTCTGATGCATTTCATTCAGTTGAGCACAGTATTTCTCAGCATTGATGGTTTCGCCAGGTTGCAGGAACGAATAGTAGATAACTCCAGCTACAGACCACCAAACAGTTACCATTATTTTCTTTGAATGAAGGCTTGGTTTTGGCATGTGTCTTGGCGCTTCATCGGCATCTAGCCATTGGGCCAATCGGCGACGAATATTGTATATAATCCACTTTTTATCACAGGTCACAATTCGGTGCAAGAACGGTTCCTTTTTGTTGCGGGAGAGAAGAAAACTTAAAATCTCCATTCGACACGTCATGTTTTGCTCGGTAAAATCATGCGGAACCCATTTGTCAAGCTTTTTTACTTTTCCAAGTTGTTGCAAGTGGCGGCATACTGTCGAATTGTGAACGCCTAATTTCTCGGCAAGATCCCTTATGGTTTGGTGGGGGTAGGATTCCACTAATGCACGCAGCTCGTCGTTATCGATCGATGGTCCCGAGTGCCCACGTAGCTCATTTCCAAGGTCCATATCTCCAGATCGAAATTTTTCGAACCACCGCCGAGTAGTTCGTTCGCTAACTGTATCAGGCCCAAATGCGCTGTTGATATTCCTCGTTGCTTCCGTTGCGCTGTGCTCTAATTTAAATTTGTATAGTAAAAGTAGCCGTTTTTGATTCACTTCCATGTTCACTTTCTCTTTTTGTTTTTACGATCACTATGAAGTGCAAAACAGAAATGACTCCATAAACCAAGGTAGCAGTATTTATACTTCAATATGTCATATCATCTGCGCCGCTTTATGCCAACATAATACACTAAAATTGCAGCCAACTTTATGTCATTGTTAAATCGGCCATTTCATCTGCAGCAACCTAATACGTGCATCAATGCTGGTTGGCCTATATTAAAATTTTTAAAAACTAGTAGCTTGTTGCGTAGTTTTGATTGCATTACACTGCCATCGCATAGTTTTCCGTTTGATGTTATTGGGTGTACAACTTTGCTTCCGCCGTTTTGCAATAGATGGCTGTAGCGGTAAGTGGTAGTTGAAATAAATAGATCATAGATGTCATACAATAAGCTTAGGTATTTGTAAACATAACGCCATCGAAATATTAGTCGATTTATGTCTGCATCATAAAGTTATTCTCGTTTAAACATGTCAGCTTACGAGCCAAATTCTCGTCATTTGCGGGAGGTTTTAATTTTCTGCTTTAATATGAAGAAATCTGCGACTGAGGCTCATCGAATGCTCTCAAATACCTATGGTGAGGCCGCTATTAGTGAAAGAACGTGCCGAGAGTGGTTTTAACGCTTCAAGAACGGCGATTTTAACGTCGAAGACCAGCATGGCGGTGGAAGAAAGCAGGTTTTTGAAGATGCAGAATTGGAGGCAAATACTTGATCAAGACTCGTGTCAAACGCAACAAGAATTGGCAGGATCATTGGGAGTGACGCAACAAGCCATTTCAAAACGCCTGAGAGTCATGGGAATGATTCAGAAACAAGGAAATTGGGTGCCGTACGAGTTGAAGCCGAGAGATGTTGAACGGCGTTTGTTTGTTTGTGAACAGCTGCTTGCAAGGCAAAGACGGAAGGGATTTGTGCATCGCATTGTGACTGGGGACGAAAAATGGGTTCACTACGATAATCCCAAGCGCAGAAAATCATGGGGATATCCCGGCCATGCTTCCACGTCGACGGCCAAACCGAATATTCACGGTTCCAAGGTCATGCTCAGTATTTGGTGGAACCAGCTCGGCGTAGGGTATTATGAGTTGTTAAAACCGACTGAAATAATCACAGGCGATCGTTATCGAACCCAATTAATGCGTTTGAGCCGAGCATTGAAAGACAAA